>CM076574.1:972665913-972786010 GCA_034641835.2 Pinus albicaulis
TCAACTTAAGAACAATTTTGTTTGATCCCATATTATAAAATTTGTGTTGGTTTTCTTTGATAATACACATATTTATAATAAATCATGGGAATACCACACTAAACATGTGGAAAATTTATATAAATTATTGAGAGCAATCATTTTTATGTAAAAATATCCAAATGTGCTTTTGGGAAATAAGAATTCGAGTATTTGGTTCATATTGTTTTAAAGGAAGGAGTGAAGTTGGAGCCTCAAAAGATGCAAGCTATTACAAAATGACCTATTCCTAAGAAAATCAAGGTTCTTAGAAGATTTTTAGACTTACATGATATTATTGATCATTTGTTAAGAATTATGCATGCATTTCAAGTCCACTCACATATCTCTTGAAGAAAATATCATTTATATGGAATGATGAGGCTACTTTGGCACTCTCTCTTTTAATGGATGCCATGTCTTCTACACCAACATCGGTTGCACCTACTTTTGGTAAAACATTCATAGTAGAGTGTGAGGCAATAGGACAAGGAATTTACGTAACATTAACACAATAAGGGATATCATTGGCTTTTAAAAGCAAGGAATTCAAAGAAAATATTTGGTGAAATCTATGTATGAAAAATAAATGGAAGCAATATTACATGGAATAAAAAATGGGGATAGTATATCACTGGGAGGTACTTTAAAGTCAAGATATACCATGATAGTATAAATTATTTTTTGAAGCTATGGATTTCATTGGAAGATTAACAAAAATGAGGAGAAAAAATGGAAAGTTTTAATTTTGAGATAATCTGCAAAAAGGGTAAGGAAAATTTAGTACATGATGCTCTTTCTAAAATAGAAGAGGCCTCAAATTTATATCCAATTACATTTTCTATTCCTAGGTAGCTAGAAGAAGCTTGCCATAATGGAAAAATGACAATAGTACTAAACAAAAACTAAAATTTATAAAGGATGGGATGAACTCTATGGAGCATTGGGAGTGAAAGAGAGATATACTTTGGTGCAAATGCAGAATATTTTTATGCACGCAAGCATATTTGAATAAACAAATATTAAGGGAGTCCCATGTCTCTCTGATGGTAGGACGCAGGGTTCCTTAAAACATCTCAAAGGATCAAAAAACATATTTTTGGAAGGAATGAAGAAAGATATTCAAAATTTGTAAGAGAAGGTCAGGTTTGCATAATAAACAAAAGAGAGATAGTAAAATCTCTAGGGTTACTTCAACCATTCCACATACATATTCAAAGACTAGAAGATATATCAATAGACTTTATTACAGGGTTACTGAAACATAAAGGTAAGTATTACATTTTTGTGGTCATTTATATAGAAAAATTTTGTATATTTTTTTTGTAGAGCTCAAAGTACATAAACAACAAGCCAAGTGGCAGAAGTGTCCGTGAAATCATAGTCTTCATGGTTTTCCTAAAGTAATAGTAACAAGAAACTTTTGGAAATAATTATTTAATATGAGTGGAGAAACACTAGCTGCCATGAGTTCTACATATCAAACAAAATCAAATGGTCAAACAAAAATAGTTAAAAAATGTTTTTAAGGTTATCTACAATGTTACTCTTTAGAAAAGAAATCTTAATGGATGAAGTGGGTTTGTCAAGGAAGAATGGTAATATGATACTACCTATCACACATCTACTAAAATTTCCCCATTTAAGGCCCTTTATGGATATCCAACTCCTAGTATCTCATACTTTTTGCAAGATAAGTCAAAAGTATAGGAAACAGAGTCACATATGGAAAATACTAAAGAAAATTTGAAAATTATTATGGAAAACCTTCAAATGACATGAAACATGATAAAACAACAAGGGGAACAACATTGAAGTGAAAGATAATTTGAGGAGGGTAATTGGGTATTTTTTAGATTATAGCATTATAAGAAATATTTATTCAAGAAAAAGAAAAATAAAGAATTAGCTCAAAAATGTTATGGCCCTAAATAATTATTCATAGGATGGCACAAGTGTTATAGAAGTTATATTTTCCTTCTTCTTGCATTCATAAGGTTTTTCATGTATCTTGCCTAAAAAAGGTTTTGGGAAAAAATATGCCAATGTAAATAGAACTTCCAAAATTAGATGAATAATGAAAGTTGATTCTTGAACCACAAAAAGTTATAGATAAACATTTTGTATCTCTTTGACATATAACCATTATGAAGTACCTAATCAAGTGGAATAATATTCCTCTAGAAGAAGGTACATGGTAATTTGATCAATTCGTGATGAAATACCCACGGCTAAAGGGTTCGTTTGAAGTTTTGAAAAAGGTTTTGTTATATGTTTTATATAACGCGCGGCATAATAGTTTTATTGTTTGTTAAGGTCCCGCACAGTGATCAAATTTGAAGGGCAGGTCCAAATTTCAATTAGAAGGGAATATATCTATGTCGCCCTTCCATAATGAAAATCTTAAAAAAAAAAACTTTTCAATTGACCGCAATAAATTATTTTTACATTTCATTTTTAGAAAGACAAAACCATCAATCTTTATATTAATAAAAGACTGTTACATATACAACAATGAAGAAGGCTCCATATTTCATTGCTTAAATATCTCATTGGCAATGTCAACATAAGTCTTGAAGACACTATTATAAGAGTTTGGATACATACCACCGGGATATAGGAGATTCTTATGTGTCAGATTGTGTAATGCAATTTTGACTTTGTCTCACAGGGAGCAGCAGCATGGAGGTCTGGATTTTTCTTATAGAACTTTTATTATTATTATTTGAAACGTTGTTTATAGATATGAATACAACAATGAAATTATGAGCATGGTGGACAATTAGTCAAGCTCATGATGCCAAACCATGATGATGTAAGTTTGGAATTTAACATTTTTACATGTTAAAGAAAAATAGTCAAAATCGCTGACAACTTAGTATGCCATAATTAATAATCATTCCCTATTCACTTTTGTTAATAGGTTTATGTCACACGATGATCTCTCTTCTCTGGCATTTACTTGTATTGAAGATCACTATTCTAGGAATAAGGAGTTATTTTCTCCAAAAATAACCCTAGCGAAACATTGACAATGCATCAAGGATATCTTTCTATGCTTCATAAGTACATATGTTCTACTTCTAAATCATGTCTTGGAAGTGGTTGTTTTGCTGTAAATTATTCACCAATTGGTTTCATACCAAAGTCTTTTTCACATTTTCAGCATCCAATACATGAAAAAGATAATGGTTTAAAACAACATAAATATTTGAAATTTTGCAAGAATTGTCTGGCACACTTTGAATATGAATTTTGAAGTAAAGTGCATGATGCTGTATAGGATCAAGTGTCATTTTGAATACCAAATGTTTCACAAATAACTTCTCAACATGCTACCCTGCAGTAAGGATTAAATGACAATATTGCATCAACTATTTCCATAATAAAAGTGCACCTCGGCCATAAGACTAAACAACTACAAATGTTGTTGATCTAACAAGACCACACAATCAAATGTATTCCACAAGGCCAATACTGTATGAAAAATGAAAAGGAGTTTGCAACCAAAAATACCTTAGGCAACTAATTCAATTAGATACACAAAACCATCAGCAAAAAGGAAAAATAGCCTACTCAAAAGGCAAGCGTTTACCTCCTTTGACAAAATTTTGAGTTCTGAAACAAGGGCCTTTATTGTCTTGTCAATGCCCCTAGTAATTTGAACAGGGTTTGCACCTGCTGCAACAACCTAAACAAAAAGGTTTCATTTCAAATTATTTTCCACAAATTTAAGATACAACCATTTTCAGTTTTGTATTTCCTAACAAGCTCATAAATTTTGACAAAAGAACCAAAATTTTTTAATACCTGATAGCAATTTTTTCACTCAAAAACTATCTTAGACTCGATAAGCCCAACCCAAAACTAAAAAACCAAACAACATAAGACCCTACAAAAATGAATAGATGATCTTAATCCAGTACTATCGACAAAAAGTTACCTTTACACCCTCACTTATTAAACCCTGTGCTGTTGAATTTTAACTTCAACTGCTGCAGCAGAAGGACGGATGCAGCAGCAACATTTTTTTTTGGAGGTTTCTTGCATGCCATCTAGAAATTTAATTCAGCATTTAAAATTCCTGCAAGTTTTTTTTGTAGACGGCCGCAGCCATATTTCTGTACAGGATTGTATTTAAACACAACAACCAGCATTAACACAATTCACCAACCAGAAATTAAACAAACAGAAATTTACCCGACAGTTTTGTAAATTCAAAAGGACACGTGGAGCATTAATATTGGATCGCATGAAATTGAAGGGAATCTGAAAACCTGAAAACCGGACCCGAATTTTTTATAGGGCACATTGGATTGAGAATTCACATTACAAATTAGGCAGACGTCAGCATCCCATTTTGGAACGCGAATTTGGTTTGAAATTCAATCTATTCAGACTTTTGAAGTCCGACGGAAAGGGTTCTTTAATGTTTTGATAGTTTAATTTTATGTATACTTTAATATATACATATGTTTTAAACATATGTTATATATATATATCATATGCGAAATGAAAGGTGGGCCATAGAATTTAGTTTTAATTTTATTTTTTTAAAAAGAGGGTTTATTATAATATGTTTTATATGTTACAGCATATAAAAATAAAAAGGACGAAAAAGCTTGGTAGTTTTTTTTATAGACAGTACGTAAATTTTTTATTACACAGCAGTGTGTAAAAAGTGAAAGACTGAGTGTAACTTTTTAAGTGTGTATGCACAGCAGTGCGAAAGGGAAAAACACGGTAGAGTGTTTTAGAGGCAGAGTATGTTTGTTTTGAACAGACAGTGAGTTGTTTTTATGCACTGTGTTTTGTAGCAGTCATAAATTTGTAATCCCTCTCAGTGAGGAAGAAGTGTAATAGTTTTTTTTTGAGTTATTGAAGGGAATAGAAGTTTGTTTTCAAAGTATTGAAACTCTGTCTCCTGTCAAAGAAAATTTTATTTTCTCTGTGTTAGAGGAAGGGAGATTTATTCTCCATTCATTGTTCTAGAATTTTTCAATATTCCAACATGTGCAAGAACAACAGATGTTGTGGTTCCATCCCCATCTAAATCATTTGTCTTTGCCGCAACTTGCCTTACCAACTTGGCCCCAATATTTTCAACTGGGTCCTCTAATTCAACCAATAAAAAGGCCAAAACCATAGCATTGAGATACATTTCATTACACTGTCAATAACAATAAAATTTGACTCAGCCATAACCCTTTCCTTTTATTGTTGTGAAAATCTTTATGCATTACTCTAATTTGGCTAGTCCATAGGCCAAGTAGACCACTGGGTAACAAATATGTTTCCTTTCACCTTTGAGTTTTCAAATTATGCCTACCAAATCTAAGACATTTAAGAGGGGGAACTAATGCAACGTTAAAAAGAAAACCAGAGCACACATCTACAAATTACCTCCTTAGCTACTATCACACCATCATTAACTATTTTCGGAGAACCATGCTTGCTCTCTAAGACAACATTTTGCCCTTCGCCCCAAGGGTGACTCCAACAAGATCAGCAAGTTTGTTCACACCGCCTGCAAGAAAAATTGACAATGCTTTCAGTAAGTGTGCAATTGAATGCTAGACCATATGCCAAAACAACCCTCCATGAAAAATTAAAATAACACATTAAAATAAAATATAAGTGGACAAGGAAAGATCCACCGCAGTGAAGTTTCACGTGCAAGTGACCTTCCTTTAAACATATTTTTTTCTCTGACCTCCAATTTTTTTGTCACTGAGCCATCCTTATTTTAGTACAACTCCTTTTCCATAGCTCTTGTATTAACTACCTTCTCTCTGTCGCGTAATCTCAGAGTCCCTCTTCTGCTTGAGCGATTAAAGGAAATGGGTGAAAAAACTGAAAGAGAAGACAATTGTCTGCCATAATTATCAAACATTGCACCCAACTTCTTCCCCTTTCCATTGTTACCAATGAGGTAGATGTGGAAATTGTTGTCATACTGCCCAAAGCAGAGGCCATCTTCTCTTATCCTGAATATAGAATTACAATATCTTCATATTAGTATGAACCTTAAAAAACATGACTCCCATTGCTAAAAACCACTTTTAAGTTGTAACAGGCAAACTAAACAACTATCGGAACTTTTGGCAACTTCTGGAGCATTAAGAGAGAAACAACCAAAGAGAAATACAACCACAATCCTCATTTTAATGAGAATGGACTATATATTTTCATTAAGATAATAGAAATAAATCACAACTATATTAAGGCCAACACAAAACAATCTTTAACCAGTGTCTCTCGTGGCCTTCAGGTTGCCATGCTAGAGGTTGCATATTTTTAATTTAAATTATTGACCGCTCGTGCCCATCTATGAATGCATCCAATGGGATATCTACATCAAATGCTCCTTTGTATCCCCAAAAACAAATTCCCTACTACAAGAGCACCAGTATTGATGGATCACCCCACACCATCCCACCCACTAGAAACGGTGAAAAAGGAAACCTGAGAAAACTTCTGAAATATCTCAAGATGACTATATGGGTGGTTCTTATGAATCAACCAACCATTCAGAACATGCTCATCAATCCAAACCATGAGTATTATGTGAAGATATTCAAGCAGGCACTGAATTGGATTTCTGAAGCTATGTTGGAGAAACCCTAAACTCTCACTGAAAATAGGTGAAATATGGCACCACTCAAATATTGACATGTGCCAATTGGTACAAGTGGTAGACAATTGGCATGCTCAAACAACGAGGTGATGCAGGAATGACATGAGGGAGAAAATATCAGAAAATCCCCAAATCTGGAGAACTAAAGCTCATCACCAACCTGAGATTGACAACTTTACATGATGTAACCTATGAAATCGTAAATGGAGAAATCATAGTAACAATAAAGTAACCTATGTAAAAATAAAGTCGGATTCATCCTGGGTGTGGTAATGGATGAAATCATAGTGAACAAAAGGAAACATGCAGAGTTGCTTACAATCAAATAGATGAAAAAACACATACAAAAAACCTAGATAATAATCATGAACAAGCTTAATATTGAATTATGAACTGTAAAGGAACTTACAAAATGTGACATTACGAACCTGGTCAAGCGCACAAGCAAAAATATCCTGGACATGACCTTGGTTGACAAGTTGTATTACTCATGATGCAAGAGGATTTGTACCTGCACTGCCAAGTCAATCAAAATCCATCATTATCTATACAATAAATACAAGTAATTGATGTAGTATTTTTTACTCTAAGATGCATTCTTATGATAATGTTAGAACATATGTTGAAAATGTCAAAACATACCTGAATAAGCTCCTCTTCGTTTCAAGAACAATTTATTGGAATCGCATGAACTTGGAACAAGCCTCCCACGATCTGAAAGAGTAGCAACTAAGTCAACAATGACTTTTTTGTTGCTACGCTGGATCAAGGGAGGTTTGCTCCAAGATTAAATCGCTCCAATAAATTATTCTCTACTAAACAGGGCCAACCACGTGAAGGTGGAAGTTCTTATGGCCCCTCCCCCCCCGCCTCACATCACTCTCAATTCCCCAATACCCAATCTATATTTCATTTTTTACTTTCATGAGCATAAAAAAAAATATTCAATAACTAATAAAAAAATAATTCAACAAAAAGTACGCAAGCTATTTCTAAAGCTCCTAATTACATCATCAATATCATCATGTTCTGCTCCTATTTCATGCCTTTCGACCCGCACTGCTGACCTAGTTGCATAGTCACGATGTCTGGTCTCATCCAGTGACGGGGCATCGCCTACAAAAACAGATAATATTAAATTTTAATTTTCAATTTTTAAATATCATTGAACTAGTTCGGTAATATTAATAAAAAAAATTGCAATGAGATTATTTACCTGGTGCACCAGTTGTCGCCGCTGACCTAGTTGCATAGTCATGATGTCTAGTCTCATCCAGTGACGGGACATCGCCTACAAAAACAGATAATATTAAATTTTAATTGTCATTTTTTAAATATCATTGAACTAGTTCTGAAATATTAATAAAAAAAATTGCAATGAGATTATTTACCTGGTGCACTAGTTGTCGTCGCTGACCTAGTTGCGTAGTCACAATGTCTGGTCTCATCCAGTGACGGGGCATCGCCTACAAAAACAGATAATATTAAATTTTAATTGTCAGTTTTTAAATATCATTGAACTAGTTCAGTAATATTAATAAAAAAAATTGCAATGAGATTATTTACCTGGTGCACCAGTTGTCACCGTTGGGACTGTTGCGTTGTCTTCCTCTCTGGTGGTAAGATCCTCAAGGGAAAAATTCTCTGTCATTTAAACAAAAAACATTACAAGGACAACCATCAGGGTATAATTAGAAAAAATTATAAGTGGAAATTAATTACCGTCACGGCCCTCACTGATAGTAGCATAGCCGGCCTGATCCCCACTACAATGATCAGGTTGCACGTGAGGATCATCTACATCTGGCTCTAAAACTGGGTTATTTGCCTCGTCGGTAGTGTTGCTCCCCTGATTTAAACAAAGTTGTTAGACATTAAATTTATGGACGAAAACAAACGTATTGAAAGGTTAATGTTTTACCTTATCAGGCATTTTGGATCTTGGGACCTGCCCCAAGCTTCTGCGACGTTCAACTACGGCTTGATAGTCGAAATGGAAAGCGATATTTTAATATTCCTCTGTAGTTTCTGTTCTGAAGTCATCACCCTACATTACATATGATTGTGTATTTTTAATCATATTTGATAGGATTACAAAAACGTTGGAAGGCGATACAATTAATTATAAGATGTTTAGCTACTTAATTACAATTCTTGCAGCTAATTTCAAGTAGCCGCCCCGGCCTAGCTTGTGATGGCCCTTTTTTTCAATCCTAGCTTTGGTTGCCTTTGAGGTGTCAGGCAACCTAGCATCAAAAGATTGAAGTCAGATATGACGTAGCACACTTTTATTTTAGACATAGAGAAAATTAAAGCTATTGAATTAAAGTTGTAATTTACCTTGCGGGTCCAGTTGGTATTTTTCCTTCTTTCTTTGCCCTTTTCTCTTTTCCGTCATGGATGAGTGCTCTCCACTCACTCTCTGGAACTGTGAGAGGACGCTCGTATCTAGGGTTAAATTGCAATTGCGTCCTATAGGTGTCCCTGGTATATTTCAAATATTTGTCGGCTACCCGAGCCACCGTTGTTCTATCAAATGTGCCGACCCCAAAAAGGGCTTCTAGATAATCTAGAAGTTCTTTTTTCAGGTTAGAATTCTGGGAATTCCACCCTGTGCGTATGGTTGGGCCAAAAATTACCAACGCATGGCTCTCCAGAAACCTGTAGAACTCATTGTTTCCTACACAGATAAAAAGAAGAAGATATTATCATTAATTTAAAAATAAAAATCATGATAAATATGTTTTAGATAAAGTACATGAAATAGTTAAATATTAAAATTTACCTGGGAGTTGTACATGCTTTATAGGGACACCTTCATCGTTCACCAACAACGTGCCATTAATGGTCCCTGTGGAGTTGACACGTGTAGCTCTAGGAAACGCAATAATGTAGTTGGCCATATCAGCCTCATCATTGCCAACACGTTCAGCAGTTGGCTGGGTGTCAGCTTGGGCAGGGTGTGTTTCTTGGCTAGTACCTAAAGGAGTAGAAGGTGTACGAGAGGGTTGTTGGGCAATCTCTTGCCCTTGTGTCCCACTACCACCAACACCGGGTTCAGCAAATGCCAGAAAACGCTACATACAAAAGAATTTTTTGTTAGTTTAGTCAATGTAAAAATTAAAAATCAAACTATCACAATTCATCTCATGCAGAACAAAAAAAATATCCTTTTGACTTTTTATTATTACCTGATATGTTTTTAGCTGGCTCATAAGTTGTTTTATCCTCTCTTCTATTTCAAGTGTTTGAGGCGCATATATCATAGTATTAAATTCAGACCTTGCATCTCGTGCCTTTTTTCGCAACAAGAACACTGGAGATAGGGATGAAGAAAGCTCTTCCTCAAAGAGGGAATCATCAGGCATACCATGGCTAGGTGTCTGCATATTTGAACAAAATTAATATTATTTCAATTATGTAAATAACTAAAATACTTGAAGATAGAGAAATGCTGGCACTTTACATGTTCTTCCGCTGGCCTCTTTCCGCGATCATCCCGTCTCGGGGTTGTTCCTGTACTGCCCTGATCAGTCTGCCACATTGCAATAAAATTATAAATGTAAAAAATTGAAAACAATATCTAACTTGAAAACACAAAATAAAAACTGAAATAATTTCTAATAAGACCCCGGAAGACAGAGTTAGAGTTTCAAATATGCCTTGCATTGAATTCAGTCCTGGAAACATGTCATTGCACATTAAGGCACCCAAACAAGAGATGAGTTGACAATGAAGACCTTATCGAATATATTGTTGGAGCAACTTCTAGTAAACTTGTTGTGAAGACCTTGAGGACATTTTTGGAGCAACATTGTTGAAGCTGATGGTATAGCATTGTTGGAGACGATCTTGAAGGGCCTCGAAGTGAAGCTTTTGGAGCAACTATTGAAAAATCCTTAGAGCATTTAAGTAAGGCACTTTCTATCTTCCATCACCTTTTTCCTTTCAATATCCTTTAAACGATTTTTTTGATATTTAATGTTTGAAATCACATTATAATTCCTTGATTATATGTTTTTGGGGACTTTCCCTTTGAAATTACCCAAAAATACCCTGGCAATTTTATCTTCAAGATGCATGTCTGACCCTATTGTTCAATATTTTGATTGACAGTAGTAAACATAGAGAGTTAGGGGGCTCTTGAATTGGTTTGGTTGGGCCATTAGATCCCTAACATCTACTAGGGAGAACCCCCCTTGAGTTGGAGGAGAGCTAGCCCGAAGTGAAAATAGGTTGGTGAGGTGACAATGGGGCTATTGAATTACACATGGTATCACACTTTAGCTTTAGGACTTTATCTTGAGAAGTGTGAGATTTTGCTATATCAAGTCTCAAATTGTTTACAACACTATTGTTAAGAACTAATAAGAAGTGATGTTGAGGGGTTTTTGGGTATAAGAAACAATACCATTTAAAAAATAGGGTTCTCAGTCCTTGGCATTCCTTCACCTTGGCCTAGGGGCACACTAGAATAATTTCACACTAAACCATGAAAACTTAAAAGCAACTTAACAGATCCATAAAGTAATAATAATCATAATTCCTAATTTCCTATTGTACGATATGATGCAAATTATTCAAACATGAAGCAATGAAGACATGCAATGTCTGAATTTCAAGATTGATGAACCAATACAAGAAGTTAGAAACTACAACTTTGATTCGATACTCTGTGTCCTAACTCCAGGAAGGAATCTAGTTTGTAGTACAGAACATGCATCGTGTATTATCAATTCTTAATTGACAACAACTAAAGGTAATCTACATCATCAATTCCTTCCCATTTTGTGTTTTTATGTTATATTCCTTATAAAAGTGTCAAATTTCTCTCAAAGTAAGCAACCACTAAATAAAATAAAAAATAGTTGAGATATGATTGAGAAATGGTCATTTATTTCTTGAAAGGATCTTCACAATTTCTTTGGTTGCTTTTCATCTCAAGAAACAAGAAATGACCTAAGAAACTATCGTGATGTAATATAAGAAAAAACACGGTGCAATGGCCATTTTCAAAGCCAAATGATGTCCATTGAGGACATGGCCTTTATTTGGTTCCTGTTTCATAGGAGTTTCAGGTAGAAATGGAACTTTGTTGTACCATTTCCAATAGTAAAAAGGGAAAACCTTCTTTTTCCATGGGAAATAATTTACCTTTCCTTTTTCAAGATAATATAAATCACAAAAAATATGAACTATATTGCACACATTCTTGGATAATGTGAAAGTGGAAAAGGAATACCCTACACAAGTGATGCACACATGTACACTTGAACACTAATATATTTTTGTAGTTGAAATGCAATGCTTTTTTTCATTTAAATGTAGGGTTTTTAAAGCAGGGAGAAATAATGGCTGCCAAATTAATAAGCATTTCTTTGGGAAAAATTTAAATCTTGTATTGGGTGATGAAGATAATAGAGGGTATTGAATCCTGATTCTTGACATCTAGAGAGAACCCTACAGCCTAACACAATCCAATGGAATTGACCAAAAAAAGACAAATAGAGTCAGCCCTACTATAGGAGGAAGGGCCTGCAGTAAGAACTTACCATTTTGCAAGAGCTGAGGGTGAATGTTGTTTTGCAAGAGCCGAGGGTGAATGTTGTTCTGCAAGAGCCGAGGGTGAATGCTGTTCTGCAAGAGCTGAGGGTGAACGCTGAGGGTGAACGCTGAGGGCGAATGCAGGGTGAATGCTGTTCTGCAAGAGCTCAGGGCGAATGCTGTTCTGCAAGAGCTGAGGGCGAACGCTGAGGGTGAATGCTGTTCTATAAGAGATCAGGGTGAATGCTAAGGGAAAATTCTTGTTCTGCAAGAGCTGAGGGAAAATGCTGAGGGAGAATGTTGTTCTGCAAGAGCTGAGGGCGAATGCTGAGGGAAAATGCTGTTCTGCAAGAGCTTAGGGCGAATGCTGAGGGTGAATGCAGGGTGAATTCTGTTCTGCAAGAGCTCAGGACGAATGCTGAGGGCGAATTTTGTTCTGCAAGAGCTCAGGGAAAATGCTGAGGGCGAATGTTGTTCTACAAGAGCTGAGGGCGAATGCTGAGGGAAAATGTTTTTCTGCAAGAGCTGAGGGCGAATGCTGAGGGCGAATGTTGTTCTGCAAGAGCGGAGGGTGAATGCATGCGTGATATCAGACGTTAATGTAGCTATTGCGACGGATATAAGTTTCGGATTTTTAATAAAATCATTTTTATGTAGCGCGCATATAAGTTTCATATTTTTACGTAGCGCGCATATAAGTGTCATTATACCGACGGTGGACAAAGCGTCGCTATTGCGACGGATGCCTCCAAACGTCGCAATTGCGACACTTAGACATTGTGTCGCACTTGCGACATTTGGAGGCAGTCGTCGCAATAGCGACGGCACAGGCATGTGTACGTAGTGAGACGTCTTTCTCCAAACGTCGCAATTGTGACACTTTGTCTAAGTGTCGGTATTGCGACACTTTTCTATAAACGGCAGTATAGCGATGGTTTTGGGTAGGATTGAAAAAATTTGGGGAAATTTCCGACATTTGGTCAAAAGTGTCGGAACCAAGTGTCGGAATTTCCCCCAAAAGTACTAGTGGATAACTACCCCACACCGTTTCTAGATCAGATTATCTATGAGTGTGCGGGGAATGAGATTTTCTCCTTCATGGACAGTTTCTCTAGATATAACCAAATTACTATCCATCTTGAAGATCAACATAAGACTGCATTTATTTGTCCCTGTGGTACCTTTGCTTACAAGAAAATTCCTTTTGGCATCAAGAATACGGGAGCTACTTTTCAGCGGGCCATGTCTTACGCCTTCAACGACATCAAACATATTATCGAGGCATATTTTGATGATTTAGTTGCTCGTTCTTGTAAGAGAATTGATCATCCTTCTCACCTACGTCAAGTTTTTGAACGATGTCGACATTATAAGATTTGGTTGAACATGAACAAGTATGTTTTCGCTGTCACATCCAGTCAGTTGTTGGGATTCATTGTGTCTACGGAAGGGATTAGGGTAGATCCCTTCAAGGTTGAGGAAATACTTCAGTTGCCTCCCTCGTTTTCAATTCGTCAACTTCAAAGTCTGCAAGGAAAAGCTAATTTTCTGTGGAGATTATTGTTGAGCCCTAGAATTGACTTCTCTTTTGCAAACCTTCACTTCATTTCATAATTTCTTTATCACTTCATAAGCCTAAAAATCAATGAAGAATGATTAAGATTTCTTAAAGGTTACACACAAATGATTAACATATTGTATTTTTGTGATTTTTTTTGTTTTAATAATTTTGAACAGTTTAGCTACATAATACAGGCATTCTGTAGCTAGTCAAGCGTTCCACGGTTGTTTTTGTGTTTAAGTATGATGTAGGTGTCAATTGGAGAAAAGGCGCACATGGTTAGTTCTCAAATCTTCCCTACATGATTCCTTCCTATCCACGAGGATTGAATCGACAACTGGAGGTGTCTAATCCAATGGTCAAAGAAAGAGTCAAAGAAACTGTTTTCTACAGGAATTAGGACTCATGATTTGCTGCAATGGTCAAAGAAAGAGTCAAAGAAACTGTTTTCTACAGGAATTAGGACTCATGATTTGCTTTGCAGCAAATCACGAGTCTCAAAAGAGTCCCAATTCAATTTTAACTTGAAGATTACACTTGTACCTATTTTTTTTCGACATTAGTTATGAATTTGCATATAAATTAAGCTCTGTAGAACTGAGAAAGGACAGTTAATAACATATTTAGAATTACAGTGATACTCTATTTTTCAAGCATTGTTTTAATAAAAGGAGATTCGCCTTGATGATGTTTTGATTACAATTTTAAGGAGCTAAAGGATTACACCGAATTGGTAGCAGAGGGCCCCTGCTATTCGAGGAGGTTTCATGTGTTTTCTAGCTAAGTCATTTTAATTTCTGTTTTAGTATCTTTCTTCACTTCTTGCTTTCCAAATTGCTTTCTTATTTCACAGTCATTGTGTTTCCCTGGGTTCAGTTTATTGAATAATAACGAGTGACTTATAAGTACAATTATTGTTTCAGCGTTTTATTTTATGTGATAGGAGATCCTCATTACACTACGATTAATCTCTTTCAAAATCTATTCCAATAAATCTTGATTGAATGAATAGGGTTCAGTTGTAATGTTTTTGAGCTATTGGTTGTTTAATAATTTTATTTTATGTCATAGGAGATCCTCATTACACTACAATTAATCTCTTTCAAAATCTATTCCAATAAATCTTGATTAAATGAATAGGATTCAGTTGTAATGTTTTTGAGTTATTGATTGTTTCAACATTTTATTTTATGTCATAGGAGATCCTCATTACACTACAATTAATCTCTTTCAAAATCTATTCCAATAAATCTTGATTGAATGAATAGGATTCAGTTGTAATGTTTTTGAGTTATTGATTGTTTCAACATTTTATTTTATGTCATAGGGGATCCTCATTACACTACAATTAATCTCTTTCAGACGTTGTTCCAATAAACCATGATTGAATGAATGGGATTCAATTGTAATGTTTGAGTTATTAGTTGTTTTCATTTCTTGAATTTTTCAATTAAGCTGCAATATCCATGGATTAGGATTTCTATTTTTCATCATTTCTTAATTAGAAAATAGACTCCAAAGACTTGTAAATAAAATCCTGCTTTAATTCATTTGACAACATTTCCTTTTCATTCCTTTTTAAATAAATTTTATCTCATCTTTTTAGTTTAGAATAGAATGCTAAGGATCAAAATATAAAAACTCCCAAAACATCAACAAAACATTAAAACAACGAAGTAAGAAAAAGGGACACTTAGGCACATATAGTGCATTACACTTCATCAGTTTAGTAGCCTTGGTCGATAATTTACGTTAACAATTTAGGACACTAAATTGACTAAACAAGTATGTCGATATTACGAAAGTATTTATGAGATTATTAAGAAAGGAGTTCCATTATTTTGGGATGAATTTGCTCAACGCTCATTCGATGCTTGAAAAAAGCATTGACCTTTGCTCCTTTACTGAGTCCACCCGATTATAGCAAGGATTTCCTCTTGTATCTCCCGACAGCAGAATCTACCATTGGTATGGTTCTGGTTCAGGAGGATGATGCTCTTTCCGAGCATGTTATATACTACCTTAGTCAAGGCTTGGTAGGACCTAAACTCCGGTATTCTTTGATAGAGAATCTTGCTTTAGCAACTATTCATGTTGTTCAGCGGCTCAGACATTACATTCTCCTTCGCAAAACTTATGTTTTGGCAGCAATCAATCCATTTCAGTTTGTTCTCAGTAGGTGAGTGATTGGGGTAAAATACAATCGATGGATTGTGATTTTGTACGAATTTGATCTTGATTTTATTCCTGCCAAGTCCAAGAAATCATTAGTTTTTGCGGAATTGATTTCTAAGTTGCCCTATGGAGAAGAGATTTTTTATGACAAATCATTTCCTGATGAACATATTTTTCTCATTTCTTCACAAGATCCTTGGTATGGAATCTCATATTTTGTCTCCAGATTGCGAAGTTTCCGTCGACTTTTCAGAAAGATGAGCATCGAAATTTATGTCACTTAGAAAATTTTTATTTTATTATTGGTGACACTTTATATCATCACGGGGTCGATTCTATCCTTAGACGTTGCTTAACTCTCGAAGAGGCTGAGATTGTGCTGAATGATTGCCACAATGGAGCTTGTGGTGGTCATTTATCTGGGCTTGCTACAGCCCAAAAAATATTGTGTGCAAGATAATTTTGGCCTTCGATTTTTAAATATTGTATGGAATCAGTGAAAATGTGTCATCCATGTCAGGTCTATACTCAAAATATGTGCACTCATCCAACTTTTCTCTTTCCTGTCATTATCGTCAGACCCTTTACAAATTGGGGTATTGATTATACTACTTGTGACCCACCTTCGACTAAAGGTCAGAAGTACATTATCGTAGCTGTAGGCTACTTCATGAAATGGGTTGAGGTTGTGCCTAATTTCGGGAATGACGGTGAGACAACAGCTCTTTTCCTCTTCAATCAAGTCATTTATCGTTTTGGTATTCCTAAATAGATTGTCACTGACCATGGCAGTCACTTTCAGAATAACATTATGGTTGAATTGGCTCTGAAATTAGGTTTCCAACAGGAGCATTCGTCTCCTTATTATCCTCAAGCCAATGGGAAAGTTGAAGCCGTGAACAAATCGTTGAAGAAAATTATTCAATAGATGATTGATAAAGCCAGATCCAATTGGCATTTTATGTTGTATCCTGCACTTTGGGCATACCGGATGTTAGCCAAAACTGCAACCGGTTTTACTCCATTTCAGCTGGCTTATCGGTTGGAATCTATATTTCCTATTGAATGTGAAATTCCCTCTCTTAAGTTAGTTGTTGAGCTTCTTCCTGACACTTCCAATCTTAAAGAACGCCTTCTTCATCTAGAACACCTCGATGATCAACATCGAGATGCAGCTACGATGAATGAGGCACATAAGAAATGGGTAAAGGTTCAGTACGATAAGGCGGTCAAACATAGGGTTTTCTATGAAGGTGACCCTATCTTGGTTTATGCCTAAGAAAAGGATGCCTTGGGGGTAGGTAAGTTCAAATCTATGTGGTATGACCCCTTCATCGTCAAAAAGGTCCTGAAGAAAGGAGCCTATGCCTTGATTGATTTTGATGGAAATGAGTTGGCGGAGCCCAAAAATGGGATCTATTTGAAAAAGTATTATGCCTAGGCTTTGGCCTAGCATCTTGATTTGTTGTATATATTTTGTTTTTGTACATATCTGGGTTTCTGATTTTTGGTGTGATTTTGATGAATTTGATCTACTTTGGCAGGCAATATTGGATGACATGAGTCACTTTGGTTTCGCCAATGGTGCTAGTAGACATACCCAGAACTTGGATTTCGCGGCTTGGGTACTATGTTATCCATCCGGTTAGTTTTTAGTTTCAAGAGGTGTCTACATTGGTCTTGCTTCGAACAACGTAGAAGAATACACTACAGTGATTAATCTACTCTCTGAGGCAATATCCTTGGGTGTTGATTCGTTAGTAGTTTTCTTGGATTCCTAGCTGGTGGCTTCACAGTTGAACAACACATATCAGGTCTGAGACCCATTTTTACATCGATTGTTTTTTAGGGTACGTTTGTTACAAAGATCATTTCAATTTATAACATTCATTCATATTCCTCAAGCTGACAATTGGATGGAAAAATTATTGGATAATCAAGCAATTGATTGGCATATTAATCATTCAATACTTTAAACAATATATCAAATACATCATTCATTATCATATATTTGAGTCATCACATCATATAAATCATTGTATATATATATATATATAGTCAGAGTGTTCAAAAATATACAAAATCTGGACCATCATGTCCTACAAAATTAGGGCTTATGCACGATCATGTATACCATAAAAAATTATTACATTCATTTGATCATATCTATAAATCTACTCCTGAGGTCCTTGCCCAACATTTTTTTTCCTAGAGAACACAATGGCAGTCGCTACACGACGGAATAACCACACCCAGTCTCATGGTATTCCTACCACCCGTCTCTCGATGGCCTCTGGGAGGTCCTTGATAGAGGCCATAAGCACTTGGCGAGTCAAGCTATCCAAGTTCCTCTGTACTGCATGGAGTGTCCTGCCAGGGTCTTCAGCATCTGCTTCACCTCTGTAGCGCTTGTGCCTTGGGTACACCTCAGGTCTGACTGGTCCCATGTCTTCATCATGATCATCATAATTTTGTAAGTCTTTTAGTCCAATCAAAAATATTTTTTCATTTTCATACTTTGAAAAAATCATAAAAAATTACATAATCAAAAATAAAAAAATGAAATCTCACCGATTGCACCCCGTGCTGCACCGGGTGGCAGGACAAGATCTAGATCTACACAAAATTCCATCCCATCATAGGGATAATCTTTCACAGTGATGACTTGTTCTTCCCACCATCGGAAGAACTCATCATCCCAAGTGGTCTGGGGAACTTCACTTCCCCCTAATCTCTTCATAAGATCATCCCATCAAGCTATTCTTGGATCTCTCGGGTTGCTGATGGTTGATATGACCTTGGGCTGAAGCCCTGGGACTCTCTCTCGAAGAATTTCAGAAATATTGTACCATACCCAAAATGTTTAGTCTTTTCTTTCTGGATTTAAGTCAATTTTTTTTCATATTGCTCAGCAAGGATGTGCACCAATCAAAGAGATGAATCAAGCATTCTATTGCTACGCTCATATGTGTCCGTGAAGCTTGATGCAGAGAGGTAGATCCTGCTACTCTACCAATGGTAAAGAGAAGGATTTTCATGTATAAATCCTTCAGATCTATGATAGGAATTTGAGTTCCTACCTTTTGTGCATCCTCTACACAGTAGACTTGGACATAATCCTCTACAGTAAGCCCTCCAATAGGCTTTCTGTGCAAGTCTACTGGATATCCTTTTCGAGAGAGTCCAGTAATGAAGTATATATCTTCCACTTCTATTTGTAGTGGCATCTGATCAATTATGAAACGGTCTTCTTCTGGCTCCCAATGATCAACCAACATTTGAAGAAATGTACATTTCTTTTCATATTGGGAATTTTGAAAAATTTGAGCAATCCACAATTTCGGAGAATATCTAGAGAAGTTTTTTCTTCCATCACCTCATTGTCAATTGCACTATGCTCACGCTTTCTCCAGCTGATGGACATCCTGAGAAAAATCATTAAATGATTGATTAGATTCAAGTTTTAAATTTTCTCTTTGCGCATACGCGACCTTGCTTGTACACAGTCGTGTATGATACGCAGGTCTGTCCACATGAACCTACATATGCACAGAGGGTTTCATCAAAAAATATCTTTTCTATGGTCAAATTTCTAAAATTTTGTCTTAAACAGGAACGAAATTGATAAAAAAATGAGTTTAGAGCTTACTTGATTGATTTGGCGTGAATCGATGGCTTATTGCTTCGGATTTGAGAAGAGGAATTTTTTCCCCAAAAGCTCCTTCTCCACTTATGCAATGTGAAAATGATCCAAATGTGAGTTGAATGGTGTATTTATGCCTAGAATTTGAATTTTTTTTGCAAATTTCCTTTGTGCTTATTTTTCGAATTTGACTAAGGTTGTATCACTGTTTGGCTTGTAAGTGTTGGGCAAGGTATTGTTTTAGGTACCTATTATTGAATTCAATATTTTCTTATTTTTTCCTTCGAATCCATGACCGCTGAACTATCATAGAAGGTATCTGGTTTTGAACTAGCATATAGGTTAGGGAACCCACTTTCTATTGCATTTTTCATACTAGCCTCCATTCTAATCACTTGCCATAGGGTTGATCTCATCATTTCATGAGTACTTAATCATGACTTGGTGGTAGAGCCTTCCTTTACATGGGCTTCCTAGTTATTTCCTCGCTAGCATTTGTCGCCCATGCTGCAATTTCTGTAGGCTTGGGAATCCTGATCTTTAGTCTCGCCATGCCTTATGCGTTGAATATTCATTCTTCTTCTTCTTCGCTATCATTTTTCTGGCCATTGCCCTAGAGGCTCCCTTAAGTTGTCGAGTTTTATTAATGCATTGCATATTGACTACTTGTTTATCTTGGCCTTTAGCCGGCTTCATATGGACTCGTGTTTAAGCCATATTTTGACCACGTCTTCTCTGTACAAGTTAACCATGCAATCACTTAGCTTCTACAACTTGACACCTTTACCCATGGATGGAACATTCCTCTAAGTGTCACTTACTAGTTCTTACCACCTTGCATTGAGCATAGGATTGTTCCTATACCAGGAACTAGAGCATCTGTGTCATGACACTTGTTCTATCCATTGTACTATAGCATTATTTTATTCTTTTTTCGGGCTTTGAATATGAAAAAGACTAAAAATTAAATATTTTGAAAAAGAGTGGGAACAGGATATTACTTCCATATTTGACGGCAGCTACAATGTCATTTGTGTGGCCCTTGAACAAAGAAAAAAAAATCTAAGTATTTTCCCCATTTGGGATGGTTTTAGTTTTTTACTTAGGAGAAGCCATAACCTTGTTTCATGAGTCAGTATTGTTGGGGTTCCCATGTTTTGGAAAGGTTGGCAATACCAAAAGAAGAGACAACATAAAACCACTTTCAGACCTCAGGATCTAGCCCTCCTGGGTCCAGAGAGGGATATCTCTATGATTGTTTAAGGTATATATATTAGAAGTTCAAAGATTAAGATATTAGGCTAGTTATAAGGCTCGAGGTTTGTTTGTTTGGTTGCTGGTCATCAGGAAAGAAGGGTTCAATATAAGACAAGGATGAGCAAAGAGGATTTAGGCAGAGGTGAAGTATTCCAGGAAGCATTCAAGACCATTGGGCAATGGGGTTAGGAAAGGGTTTACTTGCTAATCAATGTGCAGGCTTTCAGTTGGGCTAGTCATCTAAAGCATTGGATATTAAAGATGATAGTGTGGCATGGAATGGTAAGAGAGGAGAAACAATAAAGATTTAGAACACAAAGTTAAAGACCTGAGATCAGAGAGAGACTTTGAACTCTCAATGCTTCAGCCTCTAGCTTGAGGGATCTTAGAAAAGATTCAATTAACTGAAAAGGATCCTAGTGAGATAGAGACTGAGTTCTAAACCTCCCAGTGTTCCCAATTCATTCAATTAAATCCTAACAAGAACATCTAAGGACAGATTCATTAATTCATACATCAGCTAGCAGGAAATAACACCCACTACACTGGTTAAATTAATTGAAATCAAACCTTAGCTAACACATATAGCAGAAAACATTGAAGGCAAGGAGAGTAGAAACATAGGGTACCTAACAATGGTAAATCCTATGCCAGATTTCTGATGCAAGCCAGTAGAAATGAAATGAGGTGAACTGCTAAATAAAACAAATACAGAGATTGGAAAACATCACCGCTGCTTTAGATCAGGATCCAAATAAATGTGCTTGACATATTAAAAAACAACACCAGTCAGGTACAACATCACCAATAGCTTGATATTCAGTCTGAAAACATCTTCCTCAGCCTATCTTACAACTTTACACAGAGACTATGTCTCAAAATAAATAGCTTGTCATTCTCTGATGACTGATCAACCACCTTTACAATGAGTTCCTTCATGAATTTATAGCTCAAGTGGAGTAGAGAAGGTAGGTGGAAAACTAAATGCAGCATTAAAACTCAGAAGAGAAAGAGGGCCGAAATCCATTCAATTTAAATTCTACGCATTTATCTCTGGCACTCCTTGGACGAAAGAATGATCTTCTTCAGGTTTCCATTTACTCCAGGTATGCCCCTGATGTACTTTGGTTGTAGTACTTGTTGAGCTTCAAATATGTTCTTCTCTTCCACCACATTCCACTTCATTTCCTTTGTCCATTGTTAATTTCAGGCTTAAATGATCAATAAGATTAGTTAAAATTGCTTTGAGATTGTATATAATGTCTAACTTGCTATGTTTTCATGATTTCGTTATTGTAGTACTTTTTGACTACACCTAGCTACAGAATGCAGACATTCTGTAGCTAGTTGTCGATTTTGCAGCTGTCTTCATGTCTATGCAGGTTCCAGGTGTCATCTCAGGGAAAAACACATATGGTCGTATTCCACATCATTCCCTCATCATTTTTTGCTCCCCATGAAGTCTAAGTTAAAGTATCAAAGTGGTTATGCACGAAGAAGAGAGGCAATTTCCTATCAAAACACGGACTCTACAGATGTCTGCAGTAGAGCACAAGACTATTAATAAGAGTTTTAATTTGATTAGGAATGGGAAAGACACTTATCCCTATTTTTCTCAAGAAGTAGTTATGTAATTTCATTATAAGTATGACTCGGGAGACCGAGAAACTGTTGGTTAGATTTTGTTTTTGTTGCTAGATTTTGGAAAGATGTAAATACTATGTTTTGAAGAATTTCTCCTCTAATGAAAGAGACATCATTTTATTGCACGAGCTGAGTCAATCTTGAGCATATCCGCGTGCTGATCTGGTGGTAGAGGGCCCCTACTGCCCATGAAGCGTTATGCATTTGGTTTAGATAAGTAGCTGTAGCTTTGTTTCATTCTCAATTTAAATAGTTTTATGAACTTTGCTTACATTAGATACTACAGTTTAGCTTTGTTCTCATGAATTATTCCAAAATATCACTAATCCGGAATGAGGCATAATTGTAGCAGTTTAGAACTTTACGTTTTTTTTTGTGTTCAATTATAATTAGTTGTTACAGCTAGTCCTATTCTCATTAATCTCTTCCAAAATATCACTAACTCTGGATAAGACTTAGTTGTAGTGTTTTAGTTTACCTGCGTATTGTTATGTTTTTATGCCCATTTTCACTTAATGATATAGCCAGACTTGTTTGTACAAACTATTCCAAAATATCACTCATCTTGAACAAGACAGGGCTGTAGTATTTCATAGAATTAGTTGCATTTTAGCTCAGTCAATACTCCAGAGGTAGATGTCATTCTAGTTTAATTTTGTCACTATATTTCAAGCTTGATAATGGTACTCTAGTTTAACTCTGTTCACTGTATTAGTATCATTCTATTTTAGTTCCAATTCATTCCAAGTTAGATAATAGCACTCTAGTTTAGTCTTAGTTCACTGTATTAGCATTCTAGTTTAGTTGTTATCCATTGCATTTTAAATTGTATTAGTTGTTAAATTTCGATACCACGGGCTTCATTATTTACAAAATGTTCTTGTTCTAAATTCCTATTAATACATCATCATACGGACAGTAACTACCAATAACAGTTTAAGGCCTTGAGTATTTTGCAACCTTTTTACAATTTCACGAACAAGCCTTTTCTCAAAGACTATTCTAAAAAGAAATCTATAACTTTTGAATGAGGCCTAGTAGTGCTAAATTGAGTTGCAGAATAGAATTATAAGTTAGTTTAGAGTAGAAATCTTATTGTGCTACAAATGTTCTTTTCCAATTATGTTCCAATAAACCTTTAACCATGGATGAGATGTTGTAACATTGTAACTTTTGACTTAGGAAAACCTCAATTGCACTAAAAAATTATCCTTTTCTCAAGCTATTCCAACATATCTCTAAATGAATGAATTGGATGAGTTCATGATATGGGTTACTGAGTTCATGTTGTGATTTGTTTCTTTGCTATGAGTCCTTATCAAGCTTTGAATTTTCTGTCCTTTAGTACACACCTAGTTTAGAATAGTTTCACTCTGTTTTAAGTGTAAACTTCTTAGCTCTTTTTCAACATAAAAACCATAAAACCAAAAACATCATAAAAACACTAAACACAACGTAGTGAGAAACAGATACCTAGGCACATACAATGCACCACACTTCAACAGTTTACTAGCCCTGGTTGACAATTAATGACCTCAATTTAGGAACACTAAGTTGAGCACAACGGTACTACGTAGTACCTTTTGGTGAATAAACAAAGATAAATAAATGGCAGCTTTGAAGTCCGCCATCTTTTGATATTCAAATGCTGCGAGTAGCTTAGGACTATGGTCAAGGCTGAATTTTCTATCTAGAAAACACAGTAGTTGATTTCCTATCTAGACTCCAAAACATCCAAGACAATACCCCAGTTGAAGATCAATTTCCTGATGAATATATTTTTGCAATTTCTACTCAAACTCCTTGGTTTGCTGACATTGCTAATTATTTAGTTTCGGGGAAATTTCCTTCAATAATGAATGCAAGAGACAAAAGAAAGATCATTTATGACAGTGCAAAATATTCATGGGTTGCTAATGAGTTATACAAAACAGGTCCAAATTTTATCATTAGGAGATGTGTTCGGGAAGATGAGATGCCTGAGATTCTCAAGGCATGTCATGATGAACCTTGTGGCGGACACTTTGCTGATAAAAGGACAACCTATAAGATCCTTCATTTGGGATATTATTGGCCATCCCTGTTTAAAGATGCTAAAGAGTATGTCAAAAGGTGTGACAGTTGCCAAAGGGTAGGGAAACCTTCTCCTTCAGGTGAGATGCCATTACAACCTCAGGTACATATTGAACCTTTTGAAAAATAGGCTTTGGATTTTGTAGGACCTATTAGTCCTCCATCAAGACAAAAGAGATATATATTAGTTTGCACTGATTATGTTACCAAATGGGTAGAGGCCAAGCCATTACTTCTTGCTAATGAAGCATCTGTAGTTAATTTTCTTTTTGAGGATATTTTTACTCGTTTTGGTGTCCCAAGGGAAATTGTTACAGATCAAGGAGCTCAATTTACATCGAGGCTAGTGGAACAAATGATGGAGAGGTACAAAATTAGGCATAGAAAATCTACTCCTTATCATCCACAAGCAAATGGTCAAGTGGAATCTACTAATAAGGTCATTGAAGGGATCCTAACGAAGACTGTTCATTTGCATAGAAGAGATTGGGCAGATAGGCTTCCTGAAGCCTTGTGGGCCTATAGAACTACATGGAGAAGCACAACAGGCCATACTCCTTATGAAATTGTTTATGGAAAGCAAGTTTTGTTTCCCATAGAGTTCCAGATTCAAACTTTCAAAATGGCAGTTCAGCTAGGACTTGATCTATCAGAGGCACAAAAACACAGATTGGAGCAAATTAATGAATTGGATGAGATCAGACAAGATGTAGTTCAGAAAACAAGTATAATCCAACATCAAAGGACTTGATGGCATGATAAGTACATCAAGGAAAAGAAATTCAAAGAAGGTGGCTGGGCTCTCTTGTTTGATTCAAAGTTCAAGGATTTCCAAGGTAAATTCCAAACACATTGGCTTGGGCCATGTGAAATTATAAGAATTTTTGACAATGGAGCAATAAAAATCAGGAAAATAGATGAATAAGAGGTTACTTTTCTTGTGAATGGTCATAGATTGAAGCTGTATCACAAACCACTCTCAAGAGAAGAATTTGTCAAGAGATTCCTGGAAAACAGTGATGTGAAGTTAATGAAGAAGAATTTTTCTTCTTCATCAACTTAATTAAATTTTCTAAAGTCAGATGATTGAAAAAAAAAGAGAGAGAGTATAAACATGAAAACCAATCACTGATTGGCATGTTTATACAGAAAAGGTGGAGTGAAAATCAAAATCTTTCTGACACTCTAGCTTTTCAAATCTGTTCTTTCTGCAAGAAGTTATTACAAAATCATAAGTGCAGATCCATTTCACTTATGATCCATCTCACTCCGTTCATCCATACTCTATTTCATTCATTCATCCACACTTCATTCATTTCACTCCATGGTCCACCTCATTTCCATCCTAGATTTTTAAGTTTGATGTTTTTCTGCAATTGAATAATACACATCATGAATTGCAGGCTACTTTTCATACTCCACTCCACTTCATAAGTTGTGATCCATTTTACTCCATTATTCACTTCATTCATATTCCATTACACCATATTTCATTATCCATTCCATACAACATTCCATTCATGCTCCAAACCATTCCATTTCATGTTTCAAGTCTTCTACAGGTACATTCTGCAATTAGTCAGACATTCTGCAGCTAATCAGACATTCTGCAGCCATACAGACATTCTGCAGGCAGAGATCCTGAAGGCACTGTCCAGTAATTATTTGATCTGCAAAAAAATGATCCTGCATATCCATGACAACAAGAAAAATCAAGGGATTTATGAAGACTCAAAAATTAATGATTTTCAGGAGAGAGCAAAGCATATGAAGATCACAAAAATCAGAGGAAAGGCAAAGGTAAAAGTTATGAAATTATTATAATGACAGATCATGAAAAATTTTAGTATAGTTAAGTTATGTATAATTCAAAAAGTTGTTTTAATTAATTGTGGTGATCATGCCTAACAAACCTCTCATAAAAACTTTGGATAAAATTCCTTCTATTCCGCCATTCCAAATCCCATATCTGATCATCATTTAAAAATTTAACGGTTAAAGTACTGAGGTGATTGGATTAGTCACGTCACTAGGCCAAAGCATTTAATGATGATTTTGAATTTCCTACGAAATATCTCTGCGGTCTTTTCTTCCAAGATATTTCCCAACTCATTAATTCGTTTACATCACCCTCACCTCATTATACTCATTCCGTAACCACTCCATATCATTCTTTCTCGTAGCCAACTCTTAACCATTTCGGTCTGTAAAACAGAGGAAGCATCTGTGGGGCAAAAACATCTCTTTAACAATCATTTTCAACGTGAGCAGGGGAGCAGTAATTTGAAGATTGGAAAGAAAAACTATGGGTCTCATAGTGAGGACTGAACCGGTTGGAACTAAGTACTTGGAGGGGTATCCACAAATTAGAGAAATGTTACAGCAAGCCGGGTGGTTGCAATTTTTGGAGAAATTTATTGGTTTTCACAAAGAGGTGACTAAAACATTTGCAAGGTCCTTCAATGGAGCCGAGGTCGAAATAGGAGACATTAAATTCACTGTTACAGAGGCTTTCATTGCAGAGGCAACGGAACTACCTAGACAAGGAGAAAGGTGGTTCAAAAATAGAGAATTCCATAACGAGACATGGAAGCAAATACTCAAGTCACCAGGTATGGATGTTTCCATTTTTAAAAAGGGTATTCCTAGCTCGGCATTAAAGAATAAGTGGAGGAACATGTTACTCATTTTGCAAAAATTTATCACTTGTGAAGGTAGATTTGGTACCTTCTATGTTTACCATATTCGGTTAATGGTGCATTTCTTAGAAGAAGAAATCAACTTGCCCTTTTTCTTGCTTCAAAGTTTAAAGAAAATGGCCTCAAGTGTTCAAAAGAGAGTTCAATTTCTGGAAACAACCTTATACCACCATGGTTTAGTCAAAATCTTGATTTAACATCATTTGAGAAAAAAGGGAGATAATTGGGATGAGTTCTTAATGAGAAATCACTTTGAAGAACCCAAGGAACCTCCACCTGAAGACAAATCTACAAAAAGAAGCAGAAGATGGAAAAACTCCAAAAATGAAACTAAAACTGGTAAAACAATACAAGAGGATAGTGAAGAAATGATTTCTAAGAAATTGGCCCAAATTAAGAAGCAGCTTAAGAAAGAGAGGATAATAAGGAAATCTGCCAGAGAAAAAGGAGAAGGGCCATCTCAACTAAGATAGAGCCACAGACTTAGAGGGATACTAAAGAAAACAGAGATTAGACAAACTGGAATTATAAACATTGAGGATGAAGAAACACATGAGCATCAGTATGAGGAGGATTTTGATGAAGAAGCTCCTGAAATAGACCCAGCACAGCAAGAAATTTACAATTATGTTGAGACACTAGAGAAGAGAGCTTCAAAAAGTAAAGACAGAACTCCTAGTCCACCAAAATCTGCAATTGATATCCTAAGAAGAGATAAATATGAGTTAGAAGTACTCAATAGGCATATCAAGAATGAGAATGAAATTCTAAGGGAGCAGATTAAGCTGAAAACTGATATGAACTCAACTCTGTCTCTACAAATGCAAAAGTTGTACAAGGCCAGTGAAAAATTGAAAAAGAAAAATAAAAGGTTAACCAGGGCACAAATTTGAGATTCAAGTTAGTCATAAGGAAGCCTAGAAGGCCATTGACTGCCAGACAAAGCAGAAGAAGAGGGTTGGATGTCCTTGCAGAAGTCTCAGAGTTCATGGAATAGTTGCATGAGGACATGCAAGAACCTAGCAGTGGGGGTATGTTGAGCTTCAAAGATGTTCTTCTCTTCCACCACATTCCACTTCATTTCCTTTGTCCATTATTAATTTCAAGCTTAAATGATCAATAATATTAGTTAAAATTGCTTTGAGATTGTATATAATGTCTAACTTGCTATGTTTTCATGATTTCGTTATTGTAGTACTTTTTTACTACACCTAGCTACAGAATGCAGACATTCTGTAGCTAGTTGCTGATTCTGCAGCTGTCTTCATGTCTACGCAGGTTCCAGGTGTCATCTCAGGGAAGAACACATATGGTCGTATTCCACATCATTCCCTCATCATTTGTTGCTCCCCATGAAGTCTGAGTTAAAGTATCAAAGCGGTTATGCACAAAGAAGAGAGGCAGTTTCCTATCAAAACACAAACTCTACAGATGTCCGCAGTAAAGCACAAGACTGTTAATAAGAGTTTTAATTTGATTAGGAATGGGAAAGACACTTATCCCTGTTTTTCTCAAGAAGTAGTTATGTAATTTCATTATAAGTATGACTCGGGAGACCGAGGAACTGTTGGTTAGATTTTTGTTTTCTATTTCTAGATTTTGGAAGGTTGTAAATACTCTGTTTTGAAGAATTTCTCCTTTAATGAAAGAGACATCATTTTATTGCATGAGCTGAGTCAATCTTGAGTAGATCCGCGTGCTGATCTGGTGGTAGAGGGCCCCTACTGCCCGTGAAGCGTTATGCATTTGGTTTAGATAAGTAGCCGTAGCTTTGTTTCATTCTCAATTTAAATAGTTTTCTGAACTTTGCTTACATTGGATACTACAGTTTAGCTTTGTTCTCATGAAGTATTCCAAAAGATCACTAATTCGGAATGAGGCATAATTGTAGCAATTTAGAACTTTACGTTTTTGTGTTCAATTATAATTAGTTGTTACAGCTAGTCCTATTCTCATTAATCTCTTCCAAAATATCACTAACCCTGGATAAGACTTAGCTGTGGTGTTTTAGTTTACCTGCATATTGTTATGTTTTTTTTTATGCCCATTTGCACTGAATGATATAGCCAAACTTGTTTGTACAAACTATTCCAAAATATCACTCATCTTAAACAAGAGAGGGCTGTAGTATTTCATAGAATTAGTTGCATTTTAGCTCAGTCAATACTCCGGAGGTAGATGTCATTCTAGTTTAATTCTGTCACTATATTTCAAGCTTGATAATGGTACTCTAGTTTAACTCTGTTCACTGTATTAGTATCATTCTAGTCAGTTCCAATTCATTCCAAGTTAGATAATAGCACTCTAGTTTAGTCTTAGTTCACTGTATTAGCATTCTAGTTTAGTTGTTATCCATTACATTTTAAATTGTATTAGTTGTTAAATTTAGATACCACGGTCTTCATTATTTACAAAATTTTCTTGTTCTGAATTCCTATTAATACATCATCATACGGACAGGAACTACCAATAACAGTTTAAGGCCTTGAGTATTTTGCAACCTTTTTACAATTTCACGAACAAGCCTTTTCTCAAAGACTATTCTAAAAATAAATCTATAACTTTTGAATGAGGCCTAGTAGTGCTAAATTGAGTTGCATAATAGAATTAGAAGTTAGTTTAGAGTAGAAATCTTATTGTGCTACAAATGTTCTTTTCCAATTATGTTCCAATAAACCTTTAACCATGGATGAGATGTTGTAACATTGTAAGTTGATTGTTGACTTAGGAAAACCTCAATTGCACTAAAAACTTATCCTTTTCTCAAGCTATTCCAACATATATCTAAATGAATGAATTGGATGAGTTCATGATATGGGTTACTGAGTTCATGTTGTGATTTGTTTCTTTGCTATGAGTCCTTATCAAGCTTTGCATTTTCTATCCTTTAGTGCACACCTAGTTTAGAATAGTTTCACTCTGTTTTAAGTGTAAACTTCTTAGCTCTTTTTCAACATAAAAACCATAAAACCAAAAACATCATAAAAACACTAAACACAACGTAGTGAGAAACAGATACCTAGGCACATACAGTGCACCACACTTCAGCAATTTACTAGCCCTGGTTGACAGTTAATGACCTCAATTTAGGAACACTAAGTTGAGCACAACAGTACTCTGTAGTACCTTTGGTGAATAAACAAAAGATAAATAAATGACAGTGAAGTCCGCCATACTGCATAACAAATGCTCTGGTAGCTTAGGACTATGGTCAAGGCTGAATTTTCTTCAGGAACACGGTAAATAAAGAAAACAATATGGGCGCTTTGTCCTTTCACAAGTAGGAACGTTCTGCTGATGTAGCTACCCTAATGACATATTTTTCTGTGCGCTGGGCCTTCCATGTGATCCATGATGTCTTCGATCTGGTACCTTGCCCTTTAAACACTGGATTAAGGCTTAAGATCTTCACCAATGTGCCTTAAACCTTTAATTCCCTCACTGATACTCTTTGTCGCTTCGAAATGTCTCTGTCAGTAAAAAATCGAGCTTTGATGGTGTTGGAATGGTTTTGTACAGTTAAACTCTGTATTTTTAATGGACATCATGATCCAGTACCTTCCCAGTCTCTTCTCCATGGTATTAGGCTCTGATCCTAATTTTCACTGAGCTCCGTGTCACTATAATGGTGACTGAATCATGGTAGTTGTCCATCTGACTGTAACCCTTCAAAATATGCAAACAAATTAAGAAAACCATGCATGGGAGGGGTGGACGCAGTGGGGACAATGCGAATGACCGTGTAGACTGGTGAGATGGTGGAAAAGTGTAGGATCATGGTGGAAAATGCAACTTAATAGTGGAACATGGTCTGGAGGACGTGGGCAGAGCGCAGCAAATTTTTAATACAAAACCTTTGAATTTTGACCTTTTGAATATATAAAGAGAGACAGGCGAAATACGACAAAACTACGTGGAAAGGGTGACATGGCGATAGGGGGTTAATTGGCGGGCATGCATCTAATCTGGGCCGCCCGATTTCCAGTGGAGGTCGACGGTGGAAAACACGTCGGAGGACGATGGACAGTGGGCCAGGGGTACGATTGCCTCTGATTAATTCTCGTGCGACTTCGCGGAGCGATGACCATTGGATGGAGAGCTTCAGATCGGACGGTTGATATGCATATCGCGCCAGGTCAAATGCCGTACGTTAACGTGCGATGGGGGGGGGGGGCGGTTTTAAAATAGTGACGGAGCCACGTGTCGCATGGTGAGTGGAATCGCTCCGAAACAAAAATTACCACCCATCCTCCAAACGCGGTGCGATGGAAAACGATGGTTTATGAATAGTGCACATTGCGAGGACCACCAGGCGGAGGGAATATGTACCATCGATCTGTGGGGAAACAGACGGTTGATATATGATCAGGCGGCGGACGGGAAAAGACAGGTGCGAAGAGATTTTGCGCCAACCGTCAGATCTGAATAGATCGACAGCAGAAAAATCACCCGATAACCAATTGAGATAAGCGCCTGTTCTTGGCGCTGGGTCCGTGGAGAGGAAGATTAAGGGGGCTGGCCTGAAGGGGGCTAAGACCCAATAGACATGAAAATATGGCTATTTGGCCCATTTTTAGAGCATTTTAAGGCCTATGAAGAGTAACGATAGGGGAAATAAAGGGAAAATAGGCCAAACCAGGGGTGTGGGTAGGATGTAAAGGGGATTTTGGGAGGATTTAGGGGATTAAAGGGGAAATTGACAAGGGGAAAACCAAGGTTAAAAAGGGGCATTCTGCAGGGGTACAAGGGGCAAAAGTAGGCCTTTAGGAGCATAATTTTTTGCAATCAGTGAGACCTTATAAAGGGAGTCAGCAGAGGGAATTTATCAAAGGCGAAGGTATAGGAGACTTCAAGGATGATGTGTTTTCAGAGGAAATGCATTCCTTGAAGGCTCAGAACATTTTAGCCCCCTGTTTGCTTGTCAAAAATTTATAGGGGGCTAACAGTGGCTCCACATGGGGATGGCTTCTTCTTGAAGGAGTCAAGAATTCAGAAAATGATCTTTGGTGTAGGCCAGATGCCTGCTGCTTGAGCCACCTTTCTTCTTTGATTTTTAGCTGCCACAATTATGAAGACATCAATTAGCAGAGACATCACCCAAACAATCTACCTACCCATCCTACAATCCTAGCATTTTTCCTTATTATAGGGTGAATTTAGATTGGCATACCCTTTACATCATTTATTTTTATAGACAGAAAATAAACCTATTCTAAATATACCCTTATCACTCCATGAGACCAGCTTATACTGTTGGTCTCATATGTTTCTCTACCTAATCTAATATCTGCTAGGATTAGACTGTCCAGCAGATTTCTTCTCTACATTCTACAACAGAAATTTAAAAACAGTCAAACTAGGATTAGACAGTCTATTTTGCTGTGGATCCAAGGCATAAAGACAGCTGCACATGGACAGAAACTTGCAGAAAATTGAAAACAAAATCTTGAAGGCCTGAGATCTGAAATTTTGAAGTGTCCTTCTTTCTTCTTTGCTGGTCCAGGTTTTGGGCATGTTTGAACCAACTATCTTTACTTTCTTTGGCTCAAGTTTTGATCATATTAGAGCCAATCTTTGCACTTCAGAGGTTCATGTTCTGAGCATGTCTGAACCTCTCCTTTACTCTATTTTTTTGGAACATTTTCTCTTTTTCTTGAAAACAAAACACAACAATGGTATTTACAATGGAAATGGAAACTAGCAATTGGAAATCAACAGAAGTAGTGTTTGAGCATCCTGCCATTGACAGGACCCCCAAACAGTTCGGTACCATCTAACTCTTGTAGAAAAAAGGCATTTGGACCCACAGTGGCCTGGATGATGTAGGGACCTTGCCACAAACTGTCAAACTTGTCGTGCTTTCCTTTGTCCTCTCTCCTTGAGTCACACTTCAGGACTTTATCTCCAACTTTGAAATCAGAGGCCTTAGTTCTTTTGTCAAATAACTTATTTATATTTTCCTGAACTTTGATAGCTCTCTTATAGACCTCTTCCCTTGTTTGCTGGAGATGAATTGTTTGGTTTATCCTTCTCACCATACTGTCTTCTTCTGTCTGAATCTCTTGGACCAGCTTAATAATTGGTACCCCAAGGCTGGTAGGAAACACTGCTTCTATCCCGTAGACTAGCTGATATGGTGACATGCCAATGGATTTCTTTGTTGTGAGCCTGTCAGCCCACAGGGCATGCACTAACTTGTTATGCCATGACTTTTTTTTCTCTTCTAGCAACTTTTTGATGATGGCCACCAGGCTCTTGTTTGATGATTCAGCTAAACCATTTCCCTGAGAGTAATAGGCAGTTGAATGACCGAGTGCTATTTGATACCCGTGACAAAAATCGACCATTTTCTTGGATCCAAAAGTGGCAGCATTATCAATGATTATTTTTCTTCAACAACCAAACCGAGAGAGGATATGGCCTTCTAGGAACCTAATGATGAACGCATATGTGGCATTCCTATTAGGTATAGCCTCTATCCACTTAGTGAAGTAGTCTGTGGCTGTTAAGATCCATTTTTTTTGTGCAGAAGAAGTAGGGTGAATTTCTCCTATGAAATCTAGGCAACATTGCATAAAGGGACCTTCAACAATGATGGGCTGTAGAGGCAAGGGGAGGATTTTTCTTTTGCCCTAAAAAATCTGGCATTTGTGGCAGGAAATTATCATCTTATGGATATTGTTGAAGAGTGTAGGCCAATAGTAGCCAGATCTGAGTATTTTGTTTGCAGTGGCTTTCCAGTTCAAGTGGCCTCCACACTCTCCTACATGAAATTCTTGTTTAATATTTTCTACTTCAGACTCAGGCAAACATTTAAGCAATAGGCCATTTGCATTTTTCCAGTATAAGCCTTCATTCATTATGCAATAGCTTCTAGATTTTAGCTTTAAGAATCTGGCCTTGGTCTTTGATAGTTCAGGAGGGGCATTGAGGTGTGTAAGCACATACAGAATGTCAGAATACCAAGGAGAGCTCTGAAACTTCTCCTTAACAATGGGATCAGGCAATCCCTGCTGCTCATCCAAGGCATCTACCATGTTAATGTGAAGGGCTTGCAGACTTGATTCAGCCATTAGCTGCGCTAAGCCCTGACCTTTGATCAGCTTGGTGGGTTTTATCTCAAGGTCGTATTCTAAGATCACAGCAATCCATTTGCCCCTCTTCCCATCTGGGTCTTGGGACAAGATATCTTTGACCACTATATTTGGAAGATAGGCTATGGTGTGGGAATGCATTATGTACACCCTAAAGTCTTTCAAGGCCTTAACCAGAGCATAGGCCTATTTTTCCATTATGTTGTATTTCAAGGGTGCGTCTCTCAAAGCTTTGCTGAAGAAAGAAATGGGATTTTCCATTCCCTCTAGATTTTTCTGCAGCAGAACTGCAGCTATTGTATGTTCGGAGGCAAATGAAAATATCAGGAAATATTTTTAGAAATATGGCCTGATTAGGACAGGAGCCCAGGTGAGTGCGAGTTTAACTGATACAAAAGATTTCTTGGCTTCAATAGTCCACTTAACCCCTACACCTTTCTTCAGCATGTTAGTCATATTTCTAAGGTGTTCAGCTAAGTTTGGAATAAACCTCCTGAGGAAGTTGGTCTTCCCAATAAAGGATTGTAACTCCTTGATGTTTCTTGGGTGTGTGATTTGTAGTATTCCCTCAATTCTTTGTGGGTCTACCCTAATCCCCTTCTCAGATATGTTGTGGCCAAGAAGCTTACCTTCTTGCAGCCCAAATATAGTCTTTTTAGGATTCAGTGACAGACCGAACCTTCCACATTTTTCAAAGACCTTTCTCAGATGTTTTAGGTGTTCTTCTTTAGTCTTGGAATAGACTGTTATGTCATCGAGGTAAATGACAATGAAGTGCCCTATCTCATCGGAAAAAGCTATATCCATCGCTCTTTGGAAGGTTGCACCAGCGTTCATCAGTCCAAAGGGAATTTTAACATACATAAAGGTGCCCCATGGAGTGGTAAAGGTTGTCGTGAGTTGGTCTTCTGGGATTACTAGAACTTGATTGTAACCTGAAAAGCCATCCAGAAGGGAGATCCTTTTTGAGCCTACTACCCTCTGAAGGATGTGTTCCATTTTTGGCAAAGGGTAATTGTCTTTGAGCGAGGCTCTGTTAAGATTCCTAAAATCAATACACAGCCTGATCTCCCATGTTTTCTTTCTCACAGCCACTAGGTTTGAGACCCAATCAGAGAACCTCGCAGGAACTATTATGCCTACCCCATACATCTTCTTAATCTCTTTTCCCACTGCAGGCAATTGTTTTGGGTTTATCCTGTGGAGTTTTTGTCTGAAGGGCTTCTAATTTTCTTTCAAGGGTATTTTGTGTTGTATGATGTTTGTGTCATAGGCCTTTAAATCCTCATAGCTCCAAGCAAACACATCAATGAATTCCCTGAATAGGTCGATGTACTTCTTTTTCATGTTTGCAGGCAAGGACTTAGCCAGCTTGATCATTTTGGGTTTATCTTCAGTGCCTATGTTACATTCTTCGACATCAGAGTTTGCGTGTTATATAGTGGGCTTTTTTGCTACATCATCAAAGTAAAAAAGGTCCTCTAAAGGCACCAGACCTCAAGGTATGTTCTTATCCTTGGTCTGCAACACCTCTACTTCTTCACTATCTACGTTTTCACATTTTTCGTTTGGATTTCCAATTTGTTCGTTTAGGGTGTTTATTTCTATATTACAGGATGGTTCTTCCTCATCTGAGGACTCTTCACTTAGGCAGCAACTATCAGATTTAGAGTCTGAATCAGAAAATTCAAACTCGTTTCTGCCTACCAGGAAATCTTCAATATGTTTATCGCCCTCAAAGACCTGCCAATATTTTTCATTTTCCGGCACTACAGGTCTGAATTTGGTCTGAATAATGTTCTGTTGGTCACTTTGAGGCTTATGATACGAACTAGCCATGTAGGCTAGTCCATTTTCAATGGCGTTTTGACCTCTGGGGACAAACACCAGATCGTATTCTACAAATGTTTTCAACATATCCATAGCATCATTCCTGTATGCTCTCAGCCTGGGATGTTTTGCTGTGTATTCACCGTTCACCTGTTTAATGATAAACTCAAAGTCCCCATGCACGGCTATCCTATGGGCTCCTAGTTTTTTTAACAAATTCAAGCCTAGGATCAGAGCCTCATATTCTGCAGTATTGTTCGTGCATTTGAAGTGCAGGTTACAAGCATGACTCTCAGCGTAGTCACTCTCTGTGTTATGTATCCACACTCCTGCTCTAGCAGTTCTCTTGGTGCATGACCCATCGAAATTCATCTCCCATAAGGTTTCATTCTTGGGCTTATCATCGTTTCATTCTTCATGTGGTGTACGAAATTGTGAAGGGTGACTAATCAGCTGATTACATTCTGTTTCTTGTTCACTCCAAGTTTTTGTTTCAGTGCACCGTTCCGAGTTTTCTATATCATTCTCCTCCGAGTCTAGAGTAGCCATTATGTTAAAGTCCATGGGCTCTGTTTCCTCGTTTGTATCTCTGTTTTTGGACTCTGACCCTTCTGAGGAATCATCATTACAAAGGATGAAGGAGTCAAGGTCTGTATGTACAGAGTATAAAGGTGAGTTTTCAGGCTTTTTGGGGCTACTGACCAGGAATTTCATTTGTGCCTCTCTGTACAATCTTCTAAGTTGGCCGAAGATTGGGATTGTGGCATAGGCCCCATCCATCTGCATTGTACCTTGCAGCTTGGCTCCCCATGATCTTAACAATAACATGCCATACTTGGGTGGCACGTCTGCCACCACAACATCCATGACCATACACTTGGCTGGAATCTGGGTAAGGCTCACACATAAATCTTTGATCAGGCCAAGACACTTTACTCTGCTAGAGTCAAATGAATATAGGTCTTTATAGGGGCGGGTTATCTCTAGGCCTAATCTTTCCATCACTACTTTAGGCATCAGGTTGTGTGATGCCCCAGAATCATGCATTGCATTGTGGAGGATCTTATCATGGATATTAAGACTGATATAAAAAGGGGGCACTACCCCTTCCTGAAACTTTCCTTTTATCTTTGGACCAAATAGAATGGCAGGTTGATCATCACTCAGATTTACAGTGTCACTGTTCTCACCTAAATGTAATGCTTTCAAAATTTGGCCTTTATATACATCCTGAGTGGCTAGCTCAGAGAGTGGGACAGAGATTTTAATTTTTTCAATCTCACTTTCTAGATTGAAAGTGGACCGACTCTTTGGAATGCTCGACTCTATTTTGTTAGCCACTGCCTTGGTGGCTGAATCAGTGTGTTGATTCTCGTTAGGTACAGTGTTGATGACAGTTTTATCAGGAGCACTAACTGCAGTGCTAGTGCTGCTAGTTGGTTGGCTTTGTTTATCAGTGTTTTGGTTGTCTTTTTCTTTGTTCTTTCCAGGACTCTTAGCTGCTGATTTGTTACTTTCAGCAGTCACTTTAGAAGTTTTCTTAGGCCTTTTCTTGATGGTAACTTCAGAAGCTTTCAGCCTGACAGTTTCTTGGCTCTTTTTGCTTCTAAGTTCATATTTTTCTCTGACCTGCATGATGGCATCTTCAAATCCTAACCTGTAATCTTCAGATTCTAACAATTCATCATCCCAATACGAGGGTGAGGGTTGATCTTCTTCTGTGGAAGAGTTGTGGATTGAGTTTTCTACTTCAAACATGTTTATTGTGTTCCCCTCAGACTCTTCTATGATCCCCTCATCCTCATCAAGAAATTTCTCTTGGAATGGGGGAATAACTTGCTGATCTGATTCTCTTTGCTGTTGGGAGTGGTGTTGTTTCTTCTAAAGTTCTGGTTTTGGTTATGATTTTGATTTCTGTTTTGGTTACTAACTGTGACAACCATTTTTTCCATCATTTGTTGTAGCTTTTCCATGTTTTTGGATATGCGGTCATAATTGGGGTCAGATGTGGAAGCTACATTGTCATCTATATATGTTACCCTTTTCTCAGCTCTCAATCTTGCTTTTTTCTCAATCAGATTTGCCTCTACACTCACTGCTCCTTTTTGCATGTCTTCCAATGTGTCGTAATCCCTCTCCCTAAGCTGGTAGGCCATGTCAGCATCCAGGCCTTCAGGGTATTTCACTAGAACCATACCTTGGGGAGGTTTCATGTGTGGTGGAAGAGCATTATAAACGCTATTAAACCTTGTAGAGTAGTCCTGGACACTCTCTCCTACGTTTCTTTTCAGGTTCTGAAAGCTAGATTGTTTTTTTCCAACAAAGCAGCTTAACCGTACTTGTTCCTTCTATTATGGCTGATGTTGTTATGGAGGCTGGTCTCCCAGTGGAGTCTTATGTGAACCAAGATAATCAACAGGCCTATTGATCACCAGTGGAGTATTTGATCTTTAAGGAGCTATGGAGTCACCAGGTGGAAGGTTTAGGATTCTTCTGGAGGGTACACTGTCCACCACAGTGCTTAGGCGATGTCCCCTTTCAGGAATACCTTAAACACAGTGAACTCTAACCAGAGATTGATTGGGAGGGCATTTACCAGATATGTCACCTCTGAAGAAGACGAGATCCGGAGGCTACCTGGCCCTTTCCATACTCTGTCTAAGAGTAGGGGAGAAACACAACAAATGGTATAAAGGTTGATCTGTGAATCAGATTGTTTAACTTCCAACCTCACTAGAGATTCTAGGTTTTCTGAGGCTCATGTAATGTAGTAAGATGGAAAATGCTCAGAAACTTCCCCAGCGGAGTCGCCATTATGTTGGGGTTCCCATGTTTTGGCAAGGTTGGCAATACCAAAAGATGAGACAACATAAAACCACTTTCAGACCTCAGGATCTAGCCCTCCTGGGTCCATAGAGGGATCTCTCTATGATTTTTTAAGGTATATATCTTAGAAGTTCAAAGATTAAGATATTAGGCTAGTTATAAGGCTCAGGGATTGTTTGTTTGGTTGCTGGTCATCAGGAAAGAAGGGTTCAATATAAGACAAAGATGAGAAAAGAGGATTTAGGTAGAGGTGAAGTATTCCAGGAAGCATTCAAGACCATTGGGCCATGGAGTCAGGAAAGGGTTTACTTACTATTCAATGTGCAGGCTTTCAGTTGGGCTAGTCATCTAAAGCATTGGATCTTAAAGATGATAGTGTGGCATGGAATGGTAAGAAAGGAGAAACAATGAAGATTTAGAACACAAAGTTAAAGACCTGAGATCAAAGAGAGACTTTGAACTCTCAATGCTTCGGCCTCCAGCTTGAGGGATCTTAGAAAAGATTCAATTAACTGAAAAGGATCCTAGTGAGATAGAGACTGAGTTCTAGACCTCCCAGTGTTCCCAATTCATTCAATTAAATCCTAACAAGAAAATCTAAGGACAGATTCATTAATTCATACATCAGCTAGCAGGAAATAACATCCACTACACTGGTTAAATTAATTGAAATCAAACCTTAGCTAACACATATAGCAGAAAACATTGAAGGCAAGGAGACCAGAAACACAGGGTACCTAACAAGGGTAAATCCTATGCCAGATTTCTGATGCAAGCCAGTAGAAATGAAATGAGGTGAACTACTAAATAAAACAAATACAGAGATAGGAAAACATCATCGCTGCTTTAGATTAGGATCCAAAGAAATTTGCTTGACATATTAAAAAACAACACCAGTTAGGTACAACATTACTAATAGCTTGATATTCAGTTTGAAAACATCTTCCTCAGCCTATCTTACAACTTTACACAGAGACTATGTCTCAAAAGAAACAACTTGTCATTCTCTGATGAATGATCAAAAACCTTTACAATGAGTTCCTTCATGAATTTATTGCTCAAGTGGAGTAGAGAAGGTCGGTGGAAAACTAAATTCAGCATTAAAACTCAAAAGAGAAAGAGGGCCGAAGCCCATTCAGTTTAAATTCTGCGCATTTATCTCTGGCACTCCTTGGACGAAAGAATGATCTTCTTCAGGTTTCCATTTACTCCAGGTATTCCCCTGATGTACTTTGGTTGTAGTACTATGTAGTAGCTTTAGTGAATAAACAAAAGATAAATAAATGATAGTGAAGTCCACCATACTGCATAACAAATGCTCTGGTAGCTTAGGACTGTGGTCAACGCTGAATTTTCTTCAGGAACACGGTAAATAAAGGAAAAAATATGGGCAGTTTGTCCTTTCATAGGTAGGAACGTTTTGCTGATGTAGCTACCCTGATGACATAGTTTTCTGTGCGTTGGGCCTTCCGTGTGATCCATGATGTCTTCGATCTGGTACCTTGCCCTTTAAACAGTGGATTAAGGCTTAAGATCTTCACCAATGTGCCTTAAACCTTTAATTCCCTCACTGATACTCTTTGCCGCTTCAAAACGTCTCTGTTAGTGAAAAACCGAGTTTTGATGGCGTTGGAATGGTTTTGTACAGTTAAACTCCGTATTTTTAATGGAAATCACGATCCAGTACCTTCCCAGTCTCTTCTCCGTGGTATTAGGCTCTGATCCTCGTTTTCACTGAGCTCCGTGTCACTGTAACGGTGACTGAATCATGGCGGTTGTCCATCTGACTATAACCCTGCAAAATACACAAACAAATTAAGAAAACCATGCATGGGAGGGGTGGACACAGCGGGGACAACGCGAATGACCGTGTAGACTGGTGAGATGGCGGAAAAGTGTAGGATCATGGTGGAAAATGCAACTTATTAGTGGAACATTGTCTGGAGGACGTGGGCAGAGCGCAAAAAATTTTTAATACAAAACCTTTGAATTTTTACCTTTTGAATATATAAAGAGAGACGGGCGAAATACAACAAAACTACGTGGAAAGGGTGACGTGGCGATACGGGGTTAATTGGCGGGCATGCATCTAATCTGGGCCGTCCGATTTCCGGCGAAGGTCGACGATGGAAAACACGTCGGAGGACGATGGACAGTGGGCCAGGGGTATGATTTCCTCTAATTAATTCTCGTGCGACTTCATGGAGCAATGACCATTGGATGGAGAGCTTCAGATCGGACGGTTGATATGCATATCGCGCCGGGTCAAATGCCGAACGTTAACGCACGATACGGGGGCGGTTTTAAAATAGTGATGAAGCCACGTGTCGGGCGGTGAGTGGAATCGCTCCAAAACAAAAATTACCACCCATCCTCCAAACGCGGTGCGATGGAAACCGGTGGTTTATGAATAGTGCGCATTGTGGGGACCACCAGGTGGAGGGAATACAGACCATCGATCTACAGGGAAACAGACGGTTGATATATGATCGGGCGGCGAATGGGAAAAGACGAGTGTGAGGATGATCCAGGTGGATATTGGTGGTCACCCACCTATTCCACTTCGGGCTCCACCATTGTCTCTTTCATTTTTTCAGTTTCGGCACAGTTTACTATTTTTAGCAGTTTTTTGGGTCCTAAACTTCCGGAGCCGTTTTGAGGCCCTAAACGATGTTTTTTGGGAAAACGGAGAGCAAAATGAGTAATTTTCATGTTGCTCATTCAAGTTGTGGGCTCCAGTCTGAATCTTTCTAGGAGGTGTGAACTTGCGCGTCTTGAAGAAATCGTATGTAAGAACTCGCCACAGGAGGTTAAACACCAATTTACCCAAACGGGGCCCATAGTTTTAGCGCTGTCTCTAGGGTTGGGGTTTTGGCATTTTTAAGAATTTCCCGTTGTTTCTAAATAAAAATAGCCTCGAGCCTCATTGTACATCGATTGCTGCTGTGGCAGCATCTCTTCTTAGAGATAGCTACCAGCGCCCTAGCTAGTTTTATTTCCATTCCGTCTGTAAGCAAATTTCAGTTCTTTGATATTAATGAAATGAAGTGTTATTTCCATTGCATCTCTGGATTTATGGTTATATGTTTATTCTGTTGCGTTCCTGCATAAATCCAGATCAGAAGAGATTTTGCGCCAACCATCAAATCTGAACAGATCGACGGCGGAAAAATCACCCGATAACCAATTGAGATAAGCGCCTTCCGCCTTGGCGCCTAGTCTTGGCGCTGGATCCATGGAGAGGAAGATTAAGGGGGTTGGCCAGAAGGGGGCTAAGACCTAATATACATGAAAATATGGCTATTTGGCCCATTTTTAGAGCATTTTAAGGCCTATGAAGGGTAGCGATAGGGGAAAGAAAGGGAAAATAGGCCAAACCAGGGGTGTGGCTAGGATGTAAAGGGGATTTTGGGAGGATTTAGGGGATTAAAGGGGAAATTGACAAGGGGAAAAAAAAGGTTAAAAAGGGGCATTCTGCAGGGGTACAAGGGGAAAAAGTAGGCCTTTAGGAGCATAATTTTTTGCAATCAGTGAGATCTTATAAAGGGAATCAGCAGAGGGAATTTATCAAAGGCGAAGGTACAGGAGACTTCAAGGATGATGTGTTTTCAGAGGAAATGCATTCCTTGAAGGCTTAGAACATTTTAGCCCCCTGTTTGCTTGTCAAAAATTTATAGGGGGCTAACAAGTACTCCCCCGATTGGTTATCTCTTCCATTCATATGGAGGGTTTGTTTATGCCTCCTGCATGACAAACTTATACAAAGTTATCATTTACTGCCATATTCAAACATGAGTCGTGCTTTTGTTCAAGGGAAGTTAACCTGAGTTGGCCTTTCTGCAGTGTCTCTTGACTCATTTTTTCAGTCAGCCTTCCCAGTCTTGTCAGTATCTTGTTCTATCACATCGGATATTTGGTCCTTTGCTTGTGTTGGTTTGAGAAGGTCTGCACAGAGTTCTTGACAACAGATTTGTCTCTTATCGAATATGACATATTTCTCTGAGAGGAAACCTAGAGCTGCACCCTGGCCTTATTTACATAATTGATAGGTGACCTTGTACTTAGCATTTGATCATCATCATGGGTCTTTGACTGAGTGGTTTCCCTTGTGTTCGACATCAGCTTACATTATCACACTTGGGATTCGTGCAGTAACTTGATTTCCATTTGACCCTATCGGTGGATATCTCGCCTCTTTGTCAGCTTTAATTATTGGTTGGTTCAGAGGGTTTCTGCCATGTGCTAGCTTCATCTTGTGAATGCCGAAAACGTACTTCGGGTTGGTTACTTCACTCTAATTTGTCTGATTCCTTCCAAATCTTGGCCTGCAGGTTACACTAGCATTGGACTGATGTGGGATGCCTTAATGCCTTCCTTCCAGCAGATATTTTCCCATCGACTCCGACTCATTGCTCTGGGAATAAGTTCTAGAGTATTTTTGTCAGTACCTTAGGGTTTGCATTCATCAATGGCAGACTCTTCGCTATCAACAATGAGGATACATCATTGCCTCCTGATTGATAGATTCTTCCAAGTGTTCGACTTCAACTCATTCATTCGCACTTGCTAGATTGTACTAGGGCACCTTAACACTCATTATCATTATCGTTGGGTTGTCTCGTGTTTGTTAATGGTATACATCAATGACAAGTAATCAAAAAATTTCTCGCATGGTCGACTTCAGCTCATTTATTCCCATTGTGTAGAATTGTGCCATGGTGATCGGTGAAGACCTCGAGTTTGCATCAGCATGCTTTGGTTCACTTTGACAGCTCCTTCAGTTTTCTGCCAGTGACACCATCCACCCTTATATGTTGCAATTTCATCACAAAAAAATCTTATATGTTGGCTCCTGAGTTGCGTGTTGTACCATTTGTTCCACCACTTATGATTTTGTACTTGGAGATTTAGTTGTGACTTTTGTGATCAGATATATGTTGCAGCATCATTGATCAGTCTTCTATATGTGATACTTGGACTTGATTTTGACCTATACTTCCAGGTATTGATCATATGATTCACTATGTACTTTACATTTCATCTATACTTGTATACATATTGGATCCGCTCTATACTTCATATGCGGACATTATTTTCTTTCACTAAGCATGGGTATGCCCACCTCAGACATGAGCTATCTTTCTGATCTCTCTCACTGGTTTTTTGGAAGCCTGAAATCTGGTGAAGTCCTCTCTAGTCCTCACAAGGTTCTTTCTATGCACATAATACATTTCAGCCATCCTGTACCCCTTCTGACCTCATATATTAGGGGGTGTCTGTTATAGCATCATTTATCACCATCTTATACTTGATGACTTATACATTTTCATTGGGCAAACCTTCCCTTCAGACTGGGATATATTTCTAAAAAACAGTATCTTAAAACCCATACGTGACTCTGCCTATACTTTTTTGTGTATACATGCGAGACCATATATAGAGACCCATGTATGCCATTTTAAAAATTAAAAAAAATATATATATTCCCTATTTTAGAGGCGTAGTTTACGGTTTTTCCAGTAACTTAACCACCCCAGCCTGTGGCCTAATTGTTCCCAACTGCAAAAAATAATTTGAGGGAGTATAAAAGACCCTCAAGGGAATGGCCTAAGGGAGGAAGAGAGAGAGAAATGTAGAAATTATACATTGTTGGAGCCCTATCCAAGTCTGAGATATTCCCATGCCTCCTGTACTTCCCAGATTTTTCCAGGAAACCCTTGTTTTCTTGAGATGTTCACCACCGTATGTCACATCCATTGTGCACTATTCTTGGAAGAAATCTTGAGAGGCTAGGGCTGGACGGATCCAGAGGACGGTATGCTCGAAGGCTGTGGCAGATTTCAGGTGATCTCTCTACGTTTTTTTACTTTACATGTCATTAATAACAGAAGTACCATCTTGTTCCTGATGTTTACATGTCAATAATATTTTATACATGTGCAATGATCATAAATTGTTCATTTAATATTTTTTTTATGAGATTATGAATGCTTTTCACTAACATCTAGAACATATATATGTTGTACAACTAGGATTTTGTGTTCATTCTTTGTTGATTTATAGATTACGGAGCACAAAGAGTTGCAGGGGGTTCGCACCCCACGGGATCTACTGCAACTGAGGGGTATCCGGGTAAGGTTTGCAACCTGTAGATTCTATTTTAATGCATATAATTTGGTTAAGTGAGTCCTTCCTGTAATGACATGCCCCTGATCTATGAAGGTTCATCAACCCAAGACCTTTAGGGTAACATTTCCTGAAACAAGAAGTTAATGCTGAAAGACTAGACAATTGGATTCGTCAATTGGAAGTTTGTTGAAGGATTTAAAATCTGCAAGAAGACGATATTAAAATCCAATTGGCTTCATTAAGGCTAGAAGGAGCAACATTAGTTTGGTGGGAGGAAAATACAGAAGAGGAAATGCACATCCATGGTAAGATTTCCATTTCTTGGGTCGAATTCATTTCTTCCATTAAAATACAATTCTATCCATTAGTCTATATGCAGAAAGCAATAATGAGTTGGAAAAAATTTAGACAGCTCCAAGGTCAAAGTGTCCAAGAGTATACACAAGGGTTTAGGAAAAGGGCTTTATTACTTGGAGTAGACTTAAATTCACAATATACACTCTTGAAGTATATAGGAGGTCTACATTCCTACTTAAAACACATTATTCTCATGTTTAAACCAAATAACTTAGATGACGTATGTGTGCAAGCCACACATCTTGAAGCAAGGGGTAAAAACATTTCTAAAGACGGTAGTAAGAAGAATCCATTCAAGGGTAAGGGAAAAGAGAAAGGAGGAAAATGGAAGGGAATGAAGAATGCAAGTGTGAAGAAAGAAGGGGAGAAAACCAAATGCAAACATTGTTCCAAAGAGGGGCATGATGAAGCCCATTGTTGCAAACTACATCCCGAACTAAGACCAAAGAAACCAAATAAAAAAGGAAACAAAAGACGACTGCCACCACAAAAAAAGATCTTGGATCTGATTCAGTAGATGAAACCAAGATAGTTTCCATGGTTAACAAAGGAAAATAAGTAATAGCAAGTGCAAGTTCTAGTACCTCAAATAGTCACAATAACACTTTAAATGAAGATACAAGGATAGAATTATTCCATGTTAGAGTAATTTCTAATCATACAAATATTGATGCCTTATTTGATACAGGGTCACAAGCAAACTTGATTTCAGAAGACTTAGTTAAAAAATTGAACCTTGAAACCGTACCTCATCATAAGCCATACCCTTTGGGTTGGATAGTTAACAATGAAAATTTACAAGTGACAAGGAAATGTATTTTTAGATTTGCTATTACTGCAAACTTTGTTGATGAAGTTGAGTTAGATGTGGTTCCACTTGAAATTTCAGGGATTATCTTGTGTAGTCCATATTTCTATGACAGGAAAGCGGTCTTCTACCATCATGACAAAAAATATCATTTGATCAAATATGGAGTGGAGTATATTGTGAGAGCTCATTGCAAGAAACTGAATATCTCTTTGGTTAATGCGGGGAAAATGAAGAGGCTAGTAAATGTGAGTACAAATTTTGTGCTTCTTATGATCAAGAAAAAGGAAGATGTTAACTATGAATATTTTCAAGGATGTGATGAAAAATTGAAATATGATTTATTTGATGTGTTAAGTCAGCATGGCGAGGTTTTTCAAGAACCAAAGGGTTTCCACCCAAGAGGGGAATTTAGCATGAGATTCAACTGCAGCAGGATGTTCCACTTCCAAATATTGGTATCTATCGCATGTAAATTATGGAGAGTTTGGAAAACAAGAAGAAAATCCAATATTTGTTGAATAAAGTTATCATATTCCCATCTACTTCGCCATGTGGTTCTCCAATAGGTTTGGTTCCAAATAAGGACGAGACTTGGCGCATGTGTATCGATTTTCGTGCACTGAAAAAAATCACGGTAAAGAATCACTTCCCACTTCCATGCATTGATGATTTGCTTGATTAGTTAAAGCATGAAAATAATTTCACTAAGTTAGATTTTAGAAATGGTTATCATCAAGTTAGGATAGCTGAAGAAGACATTTGGAAAACTTCTTTCAAGACTAGACAAGGATTGTATGAGTGGTTAGTTATGCCATTTGGCTTAACAAATGCACCAGCTACTTTCATGAGAGTAATGAATGATGTACTTAGACCATTTCTAGATGACTTTGTAATTGTTTACTTAGATGACATACTCATATTCAACAAATCAAGAGAAGAACATGTCATGCATGTGAACAAGGTACTTGATGTTTTGAGAAAAGATAAATTGTTTCTTAAGATGTAAAAGTGGGAATTTGGTAAGACTTCATTGGTATATTTGGGACACATTGTTGGAGGAGGTGAATTAAAGATTTATCCTTCCAAATTTGAGGTCATTTTGAATTGCCCCAATACATTTACCGAGGTAAGAAGCTTTTTAGGGCCAGCACAGTATTAGAGGAAATTTATTTCTAGTTTGTCTTCCATTGCAGCATCGTTACATGCATTGACAAGAATAAATAAAGTCTTCCATTGGGGAGATTTGCAGCAAAAATCATTTGATTATTTAAAGAAAAAGATAAGTTAGGCACCGATACTAGCAATTCCAGATCTTAGATAGCCATTTGAGATCCAAACAGATGCAAGTGATTATGTTATGGGAGCAGTGCTCATGCAGCCCGGTAAGCCTATCTCATTTCATTCTGAAACTTTTAATGGAGTTATGACTAAATATCCTACTTATGATAAAGATTTATATGCATTGGTACAAATTGTAAATAAATGGAAGCATTACTTGATGGGAAAAGAGACCATTATCCATCTCGACCATCAGCCATTGCAGTGCTTACAATCATAGTCAAAGTTGCAGCAATAAAGACATTTCAGGTGGATGGGTTTTCTACAAAAATTTCAGTTGGTTATCAGGTACAAGAAAGGAATCTACAATAAGGTAGTTAATATTATCTCTAGGCCTATTGTAAATTCAACTATTATTCTCAAGTGCAATTCTATTATGCATGAAAGTTACATTGAACAGTATGCGAATGATACTGATTTTCAAGAGGTGTATGAGAACTTGAGTAAGGGAAACAAACCAAAGTGAAGAGTTAGATTATCATGTGCATAAATTTTTTTGTATCACTTGGGAAAGTTATGTATACCACAAGGAGAAAGAAAAAGTATCATAATGGAGGCACACACATCATTGATTGCAGGGCATTTCGGTGTAGGAAACACAGTAGTGCATTTGTAAAGGTATTGTTATTGGCCACGCATGAATGAAATCATTTCTCATTTTATTAGAGGATGTTATTTATGTGCAACAAGCAAGCCTAGCAATAGGAAGCTTTGTTTTTACACACCACTTCCAGTTCCTTCTCATCCTCGGGAGAGCATCTCAATGGATTTTGTAGGATGCCTTCCTATGTCAAGGAAAGTTCATGATTATTTGTATGTTGTGGTAGATAGGTTCAGAAAAATGTGTATTTTGATGGCATGTAAGAAAAATATTACAGTTGAACAAACCGCTAATCTTTTCTTTCAAAATGTATGGATCCATTTTCGTCTTCCTACTTCTATTTTAAGTGATTGAGATTCTCTATTTTTTGGGAATTTTTGGTCAAAATTATGGGACATGATGGATACAAAGTTGAATAAAAGTACAAAATTTCATCTGCAAACAGATGGTCAAACAAAGGTGGTAAATAGAAACACATCTTCTAAGAGGCTATTGCAGCAAGCATCCCAAGTTTTGGGACAGACAGTTACACTACATACAACATGCATACAACTGGGCAAAAAATTCTTCCACAAATACATCGCCATTTGAGGCATGTTTTGGTTACTTGCCAAGATCTTCATTGGACTTTATCTTTGAGAAAGATGTTGCTATAGATGGACATATTGACATAGATAAAGCAAGAAAGTTCGTTGAGAAAATTAAGTTGGTAAATCAGATAATGCAAGAGCAACTTGAGAAGAGTCAAAGCAGCTACAAGGAAATGACAAACATCGGGTTGATCAAAACTTTAAAGTTGGTGATGAATTTTGGTTGTACATAAGCAAATAAAGATTGCAAGGGGAAGGTAAAAAGCTCAAACCAATACGTTATGGTCCATTTAAAATTCTGGAAAGGATTGGTACAAATACATTCAAGCTAGATTTGCCTCATATGAAAATTTATTCTGTTGTCAATGTTGAGAATTTGAGATTGTTTGAGCCTCCTCTAATTGATGATCAAGGAGAGAATGTTCAGCTACCATCAATAGATGATTTCTTTCCAGAATATCTTCATGAACTTCAGCAAGATCTCATACTTGACAGGAGAATCAAAACTTCAAGAAGAGGGAATGTTGAATACCTTAGAGTTGGACTCAAAGGTCAAAATCCTTCAAAGGAAAAATGGTTGGAGATTGGAAAAGTGAGGGATTTGTACCCTCACTTGCTAAACAATTGATAGTATCTTTTAGGGTCCAGAAGGGTTCTAGTGGGAACGAATGATCTAAGGCTCAAGTTTTAGCTAAAAATTTAAAGTGCTCGAAATTTATTCAAACCTAAATGACTGGATAGAGTTCATCGCCAGGATTCTGGTGCAACTTGTTTCGTCAAAATCCGAGTTCGTATGACTGAGTTCTCGTCTATTGTTCATTTTCCAAAATGGGCAAAAAAGGAGCATAATAGGTACAGTGTTGATGTGGCAGGTATAGTCAACATTGCAGGAATATTCTCCAGATTGTAGCCAATGGCATTATGACAAGTGTCGTCTTTAGATTCACCAGATGGGTTAAGTGAAGAGAAAATTTTCCCAATGACCTTCAATTCTTCCTAAGTTGGAATTTGAAATTTTTTAAGGGTTGGAGTGAAACCCAACTAGAGGGCACCACGTGTCCTCTCTAGTGGGCCACCTCCTAACCTATGGGGGTTGAATTATGTGGTTTGAACCTTAGTCTTATGGTGGACTCATTTTATTATATATATATATATTATATAGTTTCAAACCTACATTACGGTGGACATTACCAAGTTTGTTGGAACCACTATACAAATTTGGAGCAAAGTTAAATTTGGCCGAACTTACATATATAGCAGAGGACTTATTTATGATTTGGCTCAAAATTTTATGGTGGAGTGGGGCTCAAACCCCTGACATCTCGCCTGCAAACCGAGCGCCTTACCATCTCTAATGTCGGGTAGTTCTTACCCCTATAGTCTTCCACTAATATTTGAAGTCTAACTTCCGACCGTTTTAGGGTTGGAAGGGGCCAACCCCTCTAGATAGCCCCCTTCCCATGTGACCAGAAGCGCACGAACGAGAGCCAATCCAAAAATGAACCGGCGGAAATCAATCAGGTTTAATTAATGTTTAAACTATGGCTTAATGAAATTAAGACGTCATTAGTGCGTAAAGTGCAGTTAACATTAAACACATGCTTATCTGACCATAATCCAGGATTAGTGCTAATTAATCTGGTGCTTAGACTGGCGGGAAATTCAGAGGCAGCTCCAAAGTTGGTGGGAATGCCAATTTTAGAAAATTAACTGGCAGTTTCTCTAGTTTTGGAGGAGAAATTAGGGCAAATTTGTTTTTGGTCATAACTCACACAATTTTCGACTAAACTGAGCTCAGAAAGAGTCGTTCTAGGCCAATTGGCATTTTGGGAACTCAATGGAGCAAGTTGTAGAGGCAGAAAAGGTCATCTATTGGTGTTTTTGTGCATTTGAAGATTTTTGAAGGCTAGGGCCACTAGGTGTTGGGGTCATTGCTGTTATGTAGGTAAATCCTCTCTGCAGACAGAGATGATCCCTCTAGCCCTAGGGTGGGTCTAGAAACAAGGAATCATGCTAGAGTGTAGGTTCCTAGATATTTGAATGAAAGAGGACATGATAAGATGGCCTACTTGTGGTCCAATGTTGTCGTCGACAATCGTAGTGGTGATGAGAACCTCTCGCTCCTGATTTGGCAAGTCACAACCCCTTCGCTTATCGCGTTTGGACACCTGCACAGAGATCAGAAAATGATAACCACATACCACATAATAATTGCATCCAAAAACTACTATTCAGACAGAGAAGACTAAGCATATTACATTTAATAAGATAAAATACAAGATGGGAACCAGACAATAGTCACTTATATTATTAGGTAGAAAGAAGAGATACAACCATGCTCTGACGTTGCGGTCTCCTCCAGCGGGGTTCGGGCAAAGCACATCTCAAAGCTTGTCAAGGAATTCAAACGGGATGAGGGCCCTCTTGATGGAGTTCCTTCTTGATCTACCTTCTCAATAACTCAGTTATTCAGCTATAGTTCAGTTCTCCAAGTTCAGCTCTTTTAGCTGTATAATTCTCTTTGTTTAGCTGCTTTCATAAAGGGAGATGGCTTGTTTATATAGAGGGAAAGGAGGAGGTTTGGATCCCTACAAAGTTGGAAGGGAGGCCTATCCTTTAGGAGTGTTCCAAGGGAGGTGGAAACCACTAACTAAAGGAGGAAGCCCGTGGATGTTTCAGTTCAACCACTCCCAATGACTCATCCTCGAGGTTGTTGGAATGGAACCTCTGCCTCTATTTTTAAAAAAAATTCCCAAAACAGCCCGGAACGGGTATTACATTGGGACAGAGCGCCAGGTGGCGCGGGCCCTAGTTTTAATCTTCCACATCGATGCGAGGGTAGAACTGGCTACTCGCGCCAAGGAAAAAACAGGGGTTTTTGATGCTTTGCTCAAGAAACTGTCAACAAGAGGAATGTTATCTTCATGTAGAGGGATGCAATGAAGGTTTTGTAAGGCGTGACACTTTTCATAAGTCACAAAAATGGCCCTCCAATGTGCGGGCTGGGGATTGCAGGGACAGTGACAAAATGTCGTGTAAAAAATGCCCCCTAAAGCACGAGGTCCGAGGGAGAGGGAGGGGCGAAATTATTTATGAGAACGCGTTCGAACCAAACACCGCTATCGAAAACCCTGCAGTTACAAATACAACTGATATCTTTGATACATGAACATGTGGCATGGGTGCAACCATTCATAATAGAGTATATAAAAACTGAGATCGAGGTATGGACGTAGCCATACAGCAATAAAGATCAACAAATAGACTCAGGTATGGTCGGAGCTATCCAATCAAAGAGTCATGCAATAAGTTAGGATAATCTATAAAGAACCCACAACCTGGATTTTAGCAGACAAAACGTAGGGTCTTTCGATCCACACAAGTACAAATTCAAGGATGCAAATATATGAGTTGAAGTCGAACATGCAATAAAATCATCTGATTACCAGCCAATGATGAAACCTGTTAACAGACATGAGAGAAACCACCAATAATGACAATGGCTCTCAAGGTGCAAAAGGTAAAATCCACAGAATCTGAACAGTGATCTGGCATCGAACACCCGCAGAGTCAGTCGATCGAAGGCCAATGATGTGGACCTTGCGTCGAATGTGAAGAACCTTCCATTAAGGCATGTAGGCTCCAAGGTACCGGAAGGGAGTCTCTAGATCAGATTCCTGGATAATGAGTTGAAGTCGATAGGAAGTGACCTGGTCGAAGGAGGGCCATAATGTTTCCCAAATCATCGACACGAGACAGAGGAATATGATGTTTGTGAATTAGGACCAACAGAGAATCAAAGGGAGGTTGAAAACTGCAGAGGCAAACTTCTCTTGAACATATCAACAACACAACACTGGATTTGGCAGTATTTGACATCAAAGGATCTGAGGTCATGATGACGTGGCAAAGAGAAAATGAGAGGTCAAAAGATATTACCCAAACCCATGGATGCAAAAATGACGAAATGATATGTCCCCAACCCGACATGAATGCAGACAAGTGCCATGTTCAAGAGTGACATACTGCCAACACAACTAAAATCTGGTTCCATTTTCCCCCACCATTTCTGGAAAGTACCCCAATTATTTTTGAAAACAAGATTGAAAGGGATAGCATATTCTTGCACTGTAAGTTTTTCCTTCGAACAAATCCATCCTAGTACATTTTACGAGCCCTAGGAAGGAGGAACTCGAATAACGTCATGGTGACGAAGTCCGATGTCATCAGAGTTTAACGAGTCTGACAAAGGAAGAACTCGACATCTTTTCATGTTTATAGAGTTTGAAAAGAAGGAAAAAAAGAAAAACTCCAGCAGTCCCTTTTCATAGGTAGTCTCACAGATCCGAAAAGGTAGAAAACAAAATCTGAAAGAACCTCTTAGTCGCGATAGGCTAAGGTATTCCTTTTTCGTAAATAATCCATCCCAGCCCGAAAAAGGGGTAAACGTATACTAGGTAGATATCGTTTCGCACCCATCTAATGAGTTCAAAATGATAAGCGTCTTGACAATATTTTCAATTTTAGAAATATTTTCAATAGTGACTTTTCATGTTTTTACCGATTCTGAAAAAGTATAAAATATAACTCGTTACTTCATCATTGTCGCATGAAAACTTATTGCTGCACAAGAGACATGTATAAAACCCATTTTTCGAAAATAATACAGTAAAATAATTGAAAAACATGTCTTAAAGCCTAATTAGGGTTGTGAAAAAGTTATAAAATGCCAAAAATGGTAAAAATAATTACTTTTCACTTTTTACCTCTTGTGGAGCAATAGTTACCCATTTTACTGTGCAATCTTGCGGTGACGATAGCGGCCAATCCAGTAGATCAATTGTAAATCCGTCAACTCCAGGTAAGAACTGAGATCCCTATTGTTATTTTAAGCTATTTCTTGCTTCCTGCATTTGGAAATTTCAAATTTTGGGGGAGAAAATGTAAAAGTTAGGGTTGCGCAGTTGGCGCAGATTTCGGGCACGAAGTTGTGCCAACCGCCCGATTTTTAACAAAAGGGCGCGCCAACGGCGCAAACCAATTTCTAGCAAAAATATACACCAAATACTCCAATTGTTTACAAATTTAAGGGCTAAAATTGACTAATACCACTCATATGTGTGTGTTTGCAGGTAGAAAGAGGAAAAATGGTCATTGAATGGAAAGAATGGGAACATAGTGAAGAAGACGAACTAGCCATGGAAAATGAGGGAGTTATGGAAGCCCTTAGTAGTGAAGAAGATGAGCTAGATATGGAAAATGAGGGAGTTATGGAAGCCCTCAGAAACTGTGGTTTGAAAAAATTCTTTCTAACACCATGTCTCTAAGCCCAACCAGAATTGCTACAGTATCTGATCAATATATGGGACAAAAATCAAGAGAAGTTCATCCTACGGGATCAAGAACTTGAGATTGATGTTTCTGACGTGTACTTCATCACAGGATTATCATGGAGAGGTGCAACACCACTCCTAATCAGCACCTGGCCCTGCATGGAAAATATGACCATGGTGATAGACAGGGTATGTTGAGGAGTGCAGAAAGGATTAGGTAGTGGGAAAGTTGATATACAAACTATCCCAGATTTGACACTACGCGTGGTATTTCATACCATCACACGGGCTGCAGGATCACAAGCACCGCACGAAGCAACAAAGACACAGTTGCTTCTTGCTGTGGACTGCATGGCTTCGACCATCTACAACTAGGCAGAGGCCGTAACCATAAATATGAAGCGCCAACTAACCAAATGCAAGAAGACCAAACTGAAACAATTTGGTTATGGATCTATCCTAGTATCATTCTTCTTGGAACGATTACCAATTTTTCAGTGACAAGAGGTCATAGCTCCAACACCACCAGCGAGAGAACCACAGATGGCTCGATGGGTAGCACTGATGCGAAGGGCAGGGGGCAGCCAACAGATGTCTTGGAGGTCGGAATTTTTTGATTGGCTCCGTCAAAAATTGATCATCGTGGAGGATTGGCCCTACTCTGGCACATATTTCACTGATGATCCGGACCTCCCACTCCCGGAGGGAGAAGATTGGGATGAAGAATTGGGTGAGACTCAATTTTTAAGTTTTATGAGTATTATGATTTTTTTGTTTATTTATGTATGTTCTGACATTAAATCCATGTTATGCAGATGTTTTCCTAGAGAGACCTGCCGGTATGTCACCGATAGCGAGGCGAATCCCTCGTGATTTTGACCCTCAAGGCGAGGGCGGCGAGGAAGATGAGATAGTGCGCAACCTAGAGGGGATCACCGAGGAGTCCCAGATTATGCATGTTTTGATGATGTTCCTCGTGCCTATCAGAGACATACTGTAGGGGTGCCAAGCCGAATCCACCACTTTCTAAGGTGGATAGTACAGGCCGTGACATGTTATCATGAGCATCATGTTGATTAGACACCTAGGTTTATTTTATCTGCATATTTTGCGAGACATGATGTCTCAGGATGTAACAGAAACATACATATATTTTTTGATGTTTATGATGCACACAATTGCAAACATGCGATATATATATATATATATATATATATATATATATATATACATCTATTTCCTTACATGGATCTTTTACATATGATGATGCTTTTACAAATTATGCAAATGTCTATCTAATACAATGTTAGCCACGGTATTAGTTAATGTGTTCATTCGTCTAGGAATATGTTGATAAGTAATAAAATCAAAATGTATTTCCAACAGACGAATACATAAATACAATCTCAGAATGTATGGATTTCTAACTGAATAATGATTCTTGAGTTGCAGAACAACAAGTTGTGAATCTAGATTTACAAGCAATGTGCGTATGCCGAGGTTGATTGCCTCAGTTAATAACTCAATGACAACGCTATATTCAGCGACATTGTTTGTATTCCATCCTAGAAAAATATGCTGTAGATCTATCAACTCACCAGCAGGATCATAAATTACCCAGGCTGCCGAAGACAAATTCTCGGTACTGCGGGAAGCACCATCCGCGAAACCGACATAAGGGGTAATAGAAATTTGCACAATAAGCAAGACCCAATAAGCAGGAAAATTCTCACAAAGCACACCAAACCCAAAACATGTAAAAAAATGAAAAAAACACCTATGTACACCTGTTATGCATGAATGAATCATGCATAATATTTTTTGAGATACAACCCATTTCTGGGTTGTTCAAGAGGATGACCTTCGTAGTCAATTAAATCATAGGCCCCATTTTGCAACATACTTTTAATTATGTATTTCCCATGCCACATAGGTTGAAATTTTCCTACCTCCAGCTTATCATGAGATTGGTCATACAGGAGGACGAGATCTCCTTCAACGAAAGAATGAGGGGAAACTGATTGGTCAAAATGAGCTTTGACTCGCTTCTTTTGTGCTTCGATGACCAAAGCGGCTAAGCAACGATTTTCATCCAACCTCTCTAAGTAAAGGAGAGGCTCTTGTTTTGGAGAAGTGTTTGGCAGTAATTCCACAGCTAACTTGAGCGAAGGTATTTCACACTCAATCGGGAGAGTGGCTTCTAGACCGTAAACCAACTAAAAAGGGGTGAATCTGGTCGCACTCTTAGTCGAAGTTCGGTATGCCCAGAGAGCCGAAAATAACATGAAATTCCAGTTTGATTTGTGGATCCCAATCGTACGCTGAATAATTGTGACAAGAATTTTGTTCACAGCTTTAACCTAGCCATTGCCTTGAGGGTAGTATGGCGTTGAGATGTCGTGACATAGACCCAACTTAGAAGTCAATTCTGCCACCATATAATGTCGAAAATGGGAACCATGATCGGTAACGATGGTTTGAGGGACACCAAACCAAGCAATAATATGATTGAATATGAACTGAGTAGTTGTCTTACCGTCTGCGGCAAGTGTAGGCATTGCTTCGGCCCATTTGGTGAAGTAGTCCACGTCTACGATGATATAAGCATGTCCCCTGGTCGAGTGAGGGTTACACATCATAAAAGAGGGTTACACGTCATAAAAGCGATGCCCCATTTTGCAAAGGGACCAACAGTAATGACAGGGTGAAGAGGAACGGGTGGCGCCCGCATCTTGCGTTGATAAATTTTGCAATCATGGCATTTACGAACTGCGACAATACAATCTTTGAAAATGGAAGGCCAAAAATAACCAGCACGAATTATCTTTTGTGCTGTAGCATAACCAAACATGTGACCACCACAGGCACCACTGTGACAATCATTCAATACTTTCTCAGCTTCCTTGAGGGTCAAACATCGACGGAGTACGGAATCAACTCCAACGTGAAAGAGCGTATCTCCGAGTATACGATAAGGTTGCGAGGGATGCTAGACACGGCGGTGGGAATCCTTTGTCAACTCATATCAGAATGTGGAATTCTGGAGATATACGATGATATCACCGTACCAAGGGTCGAGGGTGCTAATCAAGAAAATTGTATCATCCGGAATATGGTCCTCAGAATGAAACGGAGCAGAGTCGGAGGGGAGGGAACAAATCAAATCAGAAAAAACCAGTGATTTCTTGGATTTGGCAGCAATAAATTCCAAATCAAACTCTTGAATTATAATGATCCACTTTGAGTATTTGTGCCCCAGTAATTTTCAAGACAAAATATAGGTCATGGGGTTGCAATCAGAAATCACAGTCACCGTACGCAACAGGATATAATGACGAAAACACTGAACGGCTTGGACCGCAGCTAGTGCTAACTTATCGACATGAGAATAATGCGTTTCAGGATCAAGAATATTATGAGACAAGTAATAAATAACATGCTCATGACCGTCATCATCGTCTTGTACCAAAACCACGTGAATTGTACTAAAAGCGGCAGCTAAATAGAGGGAAAAATCACGGTGATAGTTCGGAGGAAGTAATAAAGGAGCGTTGAACAGCAACGTTGTTTGGTCTCAATCTAGTCTCCTAAACTGAGCTCATTTAATTGTCAACCAGGATTTGTAAACTGCTGAAGTGAAGTGTATTGCATGTACCTAGGTGCTTGTTTCCTAATGCGTTGTGTGTAGTGTTTTGCAATGTTTTTGGTCTTTTGTGATGATTTTATGATGTTTTTGGTCTTTTGGTGGTTTTATGTTCATAAAGAAAATTCCTAGAAAGCTAAGGGAAATGAGCTGATGATTAAAACAGAGTAGATCCTAATTGATGGATGACAAATGACAAATGCAATTGGAATACTAAAAACAGAATCAAATCTAAACTATGACTAATCAGAAACAAAGCTTGATAATGACTTTTAAGAAAATGATTCAAAACACAAACTAAACTTGTGAAATTCTTTCATCAAAGGCATTTGAGAGAGAGCTTGAAACATGGTCAACTAAGCATGCAAATCTTCCTAACTAAACAGTTTAAACAACTAAGTTATAATGATGCAACACCTTGTCCTTGATTAGAGATTTGTTGAAGTATGTTTGGAGTAAAACATTGATATCATCATAAGATTTTCTATTCTAAAAATTTAGTTCCTAACTCTATTACGCAATTAAATTAAATGTCACAAAACCTTTACTCAAGAGTTATTGATTTCTTTTCAAAGTAGTCTTTTGAGGGAGAGCTATGTTTATAAAATGATGAGGAAATTGAGAGGTACTTCGGAGCCTTAAAATTATATTGTCTTCTGTTCATATGGTTATGAATCAATTATGGATTTTAGAACAAGAAGAGGTTTGTGAATAATGAAGGTTGTTTTGTTAAGTTTAACAACTGAAGTAATCTAATATGCAGTGAATGACAACTGAACGTGGAGTGCCAATGCAATGAGTGAAGCTACAAACTATGCTTAAGATGTCACTAGTCTAAAACAGTGTTAAACTACAAGTCATTATCAAACTTAAAGAAAAAAAACTAAACATGAATTAAGTGCAATTAAACTCCGGAGTATCCTAACTTATGCTATGCAAACAGAAAAAATAAAAGCAATTAAAAACTAAGATATCATGGCTATCTCCCACTCATCATTATGATATTTTGGGCAAGCGTTTAAGAGCAAGGACAGCTATGGTACTTAGTGAAAACACACAAATGAAGCGTTCAGGATCACAATCCTGCTTAAAACATTATAAATATTTCTTGGAAGAGTTTCTTCTTGTGGAAGAGTATTTAGCATAAGTATAACTGTGATGTTGAACAAAAGAGATTACAATTAAATCCTACAATACTATAGCCATTTCCCATTCATTTTCATAATATGTTGGAAGAGCTTCTTCTTGTGGAAGAGTATTTAGAACGAGTTATAACTATAGTAACTAATGAAAACAACTACGAATTCAACTTCAAAAAAATGTAAAGGCAGCTAGGATACTTATCTAAATTACACAAATAAATCCGTGCAAGAGGCAGGGGCCCTCTACCACCTGACGGAATCTAACTCCAAATCAAATCAACGCTTTCAAAAAAACACTGTCTGCTTCATTAAAAGAGAAATAACTTGAACAGAGCAATCTGCGTCTTCAGAAATGTAGCACAGAATCTAAGCAAAATCTAGAACAAAATCTACTAGCTCTCGGTTTCCCAAGTGTTTATATAACAAATGTTATGTGAGAACTTGCAACAATTCAAGGATTATTGTCTTTCCTTATCGAAATCATACTAGGACTCTTAAAGTGGCTGCGTGAAAAGGAAATGGACATCTGGGCTGAGACAGTCCTACTAGAAGTCTGCTTTCTTAAATATGTTCCCACGTATCAAAACCATACACAGAATTCGTTTCTTCTTCATGGTGAGCAGACAAGCATATGGGCTGTAATGATGGAATATGCCCATAATGCGGTTTTCTTGAGACGACACACCGTAACCCACTCAGCCCCGTAAAAAAGCAATGCGGAATGCGGGAGTTAGCTACGGAATGCGTGGTCGAGCTACGGAATACTGTCAATGCCGTAGCTATTTTGCGAAAAGTGGTAAAATAACCAAAATCATGAAAATACAATATGTTAATCAATTTCATGCTATTACTTTAAGCAATCCTAATCATTCTTCATTGATTTTAGGCTTATGAAGTGATAAAATAATGATGAAATATGAAGTGAAGGTTTGTAAAAGAGAAGGCAATTCTAGGGCTCAACATACCCCCACTGCAAGACTATTGCATGTCCTTATGCAATTTCATCAAAACTTATTCCATGTGCTCTGAAACCTCTATTAAAACATCCAACCTTATCTTTCTGCTTCTTTTGGCCCTAATCTATTTTCTAATCTCTGTTAAATTTTCAGAAATTAGTTCTTCATCTTCCTCTTGTAATGGAGTGTCAAGTTTATTTTCAATAACCATGTCAGTTTTTTTTTTTCTTTTTTCTGCTCCATCAAAAGATTTGGCAAAAGATTTTTGTAATCTCCTTATGGAAGCCATCAAATTTCTCTATAAAATTTAGCCTCCCTGCTTGTCGTAGTAGTTCCTTGACTCATGGATATCCTTCCAAATACTTGACTTCAGGCGGTTATTGTCACTGCTCAACGCCACATTCCTCCTTTGTGCAGATTATCTTCCTTTCAGAATTATTTTCTATGCTTGAAGCTAGATTGACTACAGAGTATAATGCTTTATTTTGAAACTGTATCTCTATGTCTGAAGATGGATTAGTTGAAGAATGATGCTCCACCCTTAGAATTACCTTTCTGCACTTAGATATGGATTGGCTACAAAGTCTAATGGAAGTGAATGGATGGAGGTAATTAAGCTATAAGGGAAAATGAAGTGGCTATGGATCTGATGGAGAATTTATGATGAACTTGTGGTGAAATAAGTGAATGATACAATCTTAAAGATATGTGGAATAGTAGGTTGGAATGTTGGATAAGGGATATGGCCAAGATATGTTAATCAATTCGAATGATAGGTTGTTTTAGGAAACATATGATTATACACATTGTATCTATTTCATGTGTTAACTTTTTGCTATTAAAATAATTTTCACAATTTACCTCAGAATTTTGACCTTGTTAATTGCTTTGCTTGATGTTGTTCCTTTGGTCCTCTTTGAGCATGTTGATCTTCAAAACAGAATCCTTCAATTTCCTGTAATCATCATCTCTTTGTAGGTTGTACAATTATGTCATAACTGCTGAATAAGATGTGGCTGCAACATGAAATCTGTAAGAAGAAATGAAGTATGAATATGGAAGATGGATGTGAAATGTAATGGAGTGAAAGTGGAATAGGACTTGTGAAATGAAATGAAAATGGCGTGAGCTGGAGTGAAAGTGGAATGGACTTGTGAAATGAAATGAAAATGGCGTGAGATGGAGTGAAAGTGGAGTGAGATGGAGTGGAATTGTAGAATGAAATGAATTTTGCAATTTCTTTCAAATGGTACATCATACTTCCCTGAAATTTTCTGAGGTTGTTACCAATATTATTATGCATCTTCCGACTAAAAATCTCTGCCATTGGTTACACGGATCTCCCGAAAAATGAGAAATGGCTGTAGGTGAAAGTGGCCATTTTCTTGAAAACTACACACTGAAATTTTCTGAAATTTTCTATGTTTATTCACCCTACCTCAATGCATTTACCATAAAAATTTCAGGACCAACGGATGCACGGTTTGAAAGTTATGATAAAATCAATTTCTGTCCTGTTTCACCCTTCATTCTGCCCAATGTTGCAACAAAAAAGTACGCCACGGACTCATTTTAAGGCCAAATTGAGTGATTCCAAAGGAAAAATGTGTATTTTTACCTTCTCTACTGCCACATGCTTTCAAAATTTGATTTTGATGAAGAAAAGGTGCTGCTATGCAAAAATACTCAAATCTGTCCTAATCTGTCCAAAATGCTGAAAAGTGAGAATCTGCCTGAAAAGCCCTTCTGAAATGCCCTTAAAAATTGCTTTTTTCCAAATTCTGTCCGCCTGTTACTCAATTTATAATATTCTGAGAAAACCCAGAAGCTCATAATTTTTTATTTCTGCTCCAATCTCTCGCAACATTTGCGCCAAAACTGCCTTCTGGAAAAAGTTGCAAAAAAAATGAAAACAGACTGCTTCAGCAATGGCTGCAGAAACTGCCACTTTCCGTAGCTGTGATTGAATTGACAAGAAGATGAACATGCTGCTACAAGAAACTAATAAAATGCACGGCTGCAAGTTGTTGTTGATTCCATAAAACCATTAGTCTTCATCAAAGCCAACATTCATGGTACAATTCTTACCATGCGAATAAATGTGTCGAAGTCGAGCATGGGAAGAAATCATTGGATTACCGATCAATAATGAAAATCGTTAACCAATGCGAGACAACTCACCGATAATGTAAATGAGTGTCAAGGTACCTCAGTGCATCTTGATAGGGACGAATGAATGTGTCGAAGTCGAGTCGCCTGCAAGATTTGACAATCAAGAGACATTGTTGTATTCCCATTGTTATCAACGAGGAGGTTTGCCATTGATGAATGCAAGCTCCAAGGCACTTCAAATAATCTCTAATCTTGATCCCAGATAAAGTGTTGAGGTCGATGGGACAAGATCTGTTGGAAGGTGGACCTTAAGGAATTCCACATCATCCAACTCGAGCATAGAACCAAAAATGATTTGAAGAACCATGAAAGATTGAAACCATCATGAAATTGCAGAACTTATTGTGAACTTTGCTCGCCAGTTGCCTGGTTTTCAAGAAAATCTCATGTCCAATTGCGCCAACAAGCTGGTTTTCACAATAGGACTTATTTTTCTCTTTACTTTTTTTTTTTCTCTTTTTTTTTCTTTTTTTTCTCTTTTTTCTTTTATGTCCTACTCTACTTGAAAAAGAAAATCTTGTTCAAGTATATGAGTACTTCCAATGGAACCATGTCTGTAACAAGATGATAGATAAGCTCATATGCAGGTTTGAAAGACACTCTTTGATATGTGCCTGTATATGAGATGCCAACTGTCTTGATTTAGATGATGTCAGAAGATATTGAATAATTGAGAATTGGAATCCGATGACTGAATTGAACCAAGATTCAATGTAATCTTGTCTTCCTTGTCTTTCCTCTATCATGAAATGCAAGTCTTCGGAGATATGATCTTCATTCATAGAATCTAGTGATAGGCATGCATGAGACTTTTCAATCTCTGGTTCCAATATCTCCTCTTTATCAATAGACATCCCTAATTCTTGGACCTTATCTGAGTCTTCTTCTTCTATTTGTTGTTCTTCAATGACAGCTGGTAAATCATTTTGCAATACCTCAAAATTGTAAGTTGATTGAGGTGTTTTATTGTTGGGGATATGAAATGGTTGTGGAGGTAGTGGAGTGGGGAATCTTTGGGGTGTTTGTGTGCATGGTAATGGAAAAGGTTGAATTGAGGTAAAATGAGGGTGATATTGATGTTGTAATGGAGGTAAATGGTGTGGATAACATTGATGATGGTATTGGGGATAGAGAGGGAAAGATTGAGAATATGGTGGATTTCCTTTATGGGGCCTTTGCCAACTTTGTTGCCAAGATTGGTTTTGAGGTTGGGATTGAGATGGCCAAGGTTTCCAAGGTTGGTTCTGAAGTTGGGATTGAGATACCCAAGGTTGCCAAGGCAAGGATGTTTTCCAATTACCTTGAGATTGTTGTGCATAACCTTGAAACTGTGCATAAGGATATTGCATCATATTGGGTTGATGAGGCTGCCATAGTCCTCTTGGAGCTACATAACAAAGTTTCTCTTGTGCTTGATTTGCTCCATTATCCTTCTGGTAAATTGCCTTCAACCCTGGTAATGATGGGCAATCTTCAGTAGTATGTGATCCTGCACAAATTTTACACATTTTAATGTTATCAAGTGGACATTCATGCAAAGCATGTTTCTTTCTACATTTAGGGCAAAATATAAATGAAGCAACTTTTTGTTTGTTTTGCATTCTTAGCATGTCAGTTTGTTCATTTAAATTACCAAGAATGTTTAGCAAATTGTTATGTTCAGTTTGACTTACCAATCCTAATGCTGACTTACTTACTTGCCATAAATGGATCTTGAGGAAACCTTACACACTTTGCTTTTCCTCTTGATATGTTCTTGCGCATTTCACAAATTTCTTGAAATGGCAATTGATAGACATCTCCTTTTCCCACAAGATTAAGAAGATCAATCCATTCATCCTTTATAGCATTTAGTAGGAGAGTTTTTAATGCATCCGATCCTAAATTATGCAATTTAGATCTTTTGATATTATAAATAAATCTCTCCACTAAATCTTCTAAGCTTTCATCCTCTTTTTGGTTCATCTTAAAGACTTCATTTCTAAGGTCATGGTGCATGCAATAACCTTTATATTTTTCCAAAAATACTCTTTTCATATCATCCCATGTCCTTGTAGAATTTGTTCCTAAAGTCATGAACCATCTAAGAGCTCTATCCTTTAATGTTGCCGGAAACAAATTCAATTTTTGCATGTGCAATGAGTAGCCATAAGATCTACAAATTATTTCAAAGTCAAAAAGAAAGGTTTCCGGGTCTTCTGATCTCATACCTTTGAAGTTAGGAAGTACAGATGGATGGATGTTCTTCATTTGAATATTGATATCAGTTTCTTGAATGGGAAATCCAAAAGGATCTTCCTCATTGTCATCATCTCCATCCATTTCTTCAACCTGCTTTGTCACCTCTTCTTCTACCTGCAAAAATATGAATTCATGATGTGGATGTGTGGCTCTTACTGCACCACATGATATAGTGGGTGTGGTAGGTGATTGAATTTTTTGTTTTTGTTGTTTTTGTGGATGTAGGAAATCAGGATACCTAGTTACACTTCCCCGGCAACGGCGCCAAAATGTTTGGTCTCAATCTAGTCTCCTAAACTGAGCTCATTTAATTGTCAACCAGGATTTGTAAACTGCTGAAGTGAAATGTACTGTATGTACCTAGGTACTTGTTTCCTAATGCGTTGTGTGTAGTGTTTTGTGATGTTTTTGGTCTTTTGTGATGATTTATGATGTTTTTGGTCTTTTGGTGGTTTTATGTTCACAAGGAAAATGCCTAGAAAGCTGATGGAAATGAGCTGATGATTAAAAACAGAGTGGATCCTAATTGATGGATGAAAAATGACAAATGCAATTGGAATACTAAAAACAGAATCAAATCTAAACTATGACCAATCAGAAACAAAGCTTGATAATGACTTTTAAGCAAATGATTCAAAACACAAACTAAACTTGTCAAATTCTTTCATCAAAGGCATTTGAGAGAGAGCTTAAAACATGGTCAACTAAGCATGCAAATCTTCCTAACTAAATAGTTTAAACAACTAACTTATAATGATGCAACATCTTGTCCTTGATTAGAGATTTGTTGAAGTATGTTTGGAGTAAAACATTGATATCATCATAAGATTTTCTATTCTAAAGCTAATTCCTAACTCTATTTTGCAATTCAATTAAATGTCACAAAACCTTTACTCAAGAGTTATTGATTTCTTTTCAAAGTAGTCTTTTGAGGGAGAGCTCTGTTTATAAAATGATGAGGAAATTGCAGAGGTACTTCAGGCCTTAAAATGATATTGTCTTATGTTCATGTAGTTATGAAGCAATTATAGATTTTAGAACAAGAAGAGGTTTGTGAATAATGAAGGCTGTTTTGTTAAGTTTTAACAACTGAAGTAATCTAATGTGCAGTGAATGACAGTCTGAATGTGAAGTGCAAATGCAATGAGTTGAACTAAAACTGAACTTAAAATGTCACTAATCTAAAACAGTGTTAAACTACAAGTCATTATCAAACTTAAAGCAAAACAACTGAACATGAATTAAGTGCAATTAAACTCCGGAGTATCCTAACTTATGCTATGCAAACAGAAAGACTGAAAGCAATTAAAAACTAAGATATCATGGCTATCTCCCACTCATCATTATGATATGTTGGACAAGCGTTTAAGAGCAAGGACATCTATGGTACTTAGTGCAAACACACAAATGAAGCGTTCAGGATCACAATCATGCTTAAAACATTATAAAGATTTCTTGGAAGAGTTTCTTCTTGTGGAAGAGTATTTAGCATAACTGTGATGTTGAACAAAAGAGATTACAATCAAATCCTACAATACTGTAGCCAATTCCCATTCATCATTATAATCTTTTGGAAGAGCTTCTTCTTTTGGAAGAGTTTTTAGAATGAGTATAACTACAGCAGCTAATGAAAGCAACTACGAACTCAACTTCAAAAACGTAAAGGCAGCTAGAATACTTATCTAAATTACGCAAATAAATCCGTGCAAGAGGCAGGGGCCCTCTACCACCTGACGAAATCTAACTCCAAATCAAATCAATGCTTTCAAAACAACACTGTCTGCTTCATTAAAAGTGAAATAACTTGAACAGAGCACTCTGCGTCTTCAGAAATGTAGCACAGAGTCTAAGCAAAATCTGGAATGAAATCTCTACCTAGCTCTCGGTTTCCCAAGTGTTTTTATAACAAATGTGCATAACAGAACTTGCAACAATTCAAGGGTCATTGTCTTTCCTTATCGAAATCATACTAGGACTCTTAAAGTAGCTGCGTAACAAGGAAATGGACATCTGGACTAAGACAGTCCTATTAGAAGTCTGTCTTCTTAAATGTGTTCCCACGTACCAAAACCATACACAGAATTCGTTTCTTCCTTCATGGTGAGCAACGAACCATGTAGACATGACGTGGAATATGCCCATATGTGGTTTTTCTTGAGACGACACCTGTAACCCACTCAAACTGTAAAACAGCTGCAGAATCGCCGGTCAGCTACGGAATGTCTGCATTCTGTAGCTATTTTGCAGAAAATTGTTAAAATAGCAAAAATCATGAAAATACAATATGTTAATCAATTTCATGTAACCTTTAAGCAATCCTAATCATTCTTCATTGATTTTAGGCTTATGAAGTGATAAAATAATGATGAAATGAAGTGAAGGTTTGTAAAAGAGAAGGCAATTCTAGGGCTCAACAAACGTCTTGAGTGCATCAAAAAATTGTTGAGCAATCTCATCCCAACAGAAAGGGATGTCTTGTTTCAAAATTCGTGTGAATCCTTTAGCTACTTCTGCATAGTTCGGTATAAAACGGCATAGAAAATTCGCCTTTCCTTGCAGACTCTACAACTGATGTAATGAGGATGAAGAGGGGAGATTGACAATAGCCTCAACCTTGAGTGGATCGAGGCGAATTCCATATTTAGACACAATAAACCCTAAATTCTACCAGAATCAACGTAGAAGATGCATTTATGTAGATTAAGCCGAATGTTGTAGTGTCAACAACGAAGAAAGATCTGATGAAGATGGTGCGGATGATCCCTATGCTTTGCTGAATGAGCCGGAAGGTCATCCAAGTAAGGCTAAACAATGTGATGAATGTCATGGAAAGCGTAGGACATCGCTCGCTGGAATGTGGCCCCGACATTCTTCAAGCCAAAAGGGAGCTTCTTGTATGCGAAGGTACCCCAAGGACAAATAAAATTCATCTTGTGTTGATCAGCTGGGAGAATGTTAATCTGATTATATCCAGAAAAGACATCCATAAGGGAAAAAATCTCACTCTTGGCATAGTCGTCAATGATCTGATCGATGAAGGGAGTAGGATAATTACCCTTATGCCAGGCCTAATTTATGTCATGGTAATAAACACAGACATAGATAGTTCCATGTTTCTTACCGACAGCAACGATGTTCGAAACCCATTCTGTCAAGGGAATTGGATAAATGAAACCAGCTTTGCGAAGTTTTTCAACTTCACCTTTAATGGCCGCAGCCTTTCTAGGGTGCACCGGACGAAGACACTGGCGAATAGGCTTCAAATCGAGATAGGTAGGGATTTCATGCACCACTATACTAGGATTAATGCCAGGAATTTCTTCGTAGGACCATGCGAAGACATCACGAAATTTGCGGAAAAGGCTAGTATAAACTTGGAATTAATCTGAAGAACAACTGACCCCCACATGGATGTTCTCGACGATTCCTAACTTCACGGAAATGTCAATAGGCATCGTCTGTGTGATATTTCTCAAGTTTCCTTCTGTAAAGACTTCATGTGTCAGGATTGGCGTTTTAAGCAGAGGAGAAGGAACTTGAGATGCAAAACGCTCAAGACATGTAGACATAGCCTCGAAGCCAGGCATAAATGAAGAACGATGATGACCATATTCCCACGGCAGGTCTTAGAGAGACATGGTTTCCACGATGGCTTCATCGGAAGGAAACACTTCTTTCAAAGGATTAGGCGAGTTTGAATCGTTGAGCCAGGGGGATTGAGAATACACGTCAAGAGACAAGCTCAAAGGAGCACCATCAGAGGGTGGAGTATCTGATGTGGCAATGGGTTCACAATAATTGATTTCAATCAGACTCAAAGGCATTGAATATCCAAATGAATCGACTTATTCGAGAGAAGGAATAATCCATGGGTCATTGGACTGAGAGATGATATTAAATTAAATAGTCTTTGGTGGCGAAAGGGGAAAAATACCCATGAGGGTTGGATCCTTGAAGAGACCTGGCCCAATGCTCTCGAAGGGAGTAGGGATCGTATCCACATACGGAACATTGTTCTCGGAAGAAGAGGTGAATAATGACAATTGATCAACAGTAACAATCTTTCCCTCGTGTGGAAATTTCAAAACACGGAAGAGGGTGGACGAAATGCAAAGCATAGTGTGAGTCCAACTGCGACCGAGTAGAAGATTGTAATTGATTTTGGCATCAACTACTTCTACTTCAACATTGACTGTCTTCCCTTTCGAGGTAATCGGAAAACTTGTGAGAACACCCAAAGGTTTTGATTCCCTTCCATCAAATGCTTCAAGGGAATTTGGTGAGGAATTCAGGGCTAGAGAGCCAATGGCCTTCCAGCAAGAAGCTTACATGATGCAGGTTGATGCACCTTCGTCCACAACGACTTGATGGATGTCGATACCATTAATAACGACTTGTATAATGAGCACAATCTGGTGCAGAAGTCATGAGATGAAATTCTCTAGATCGAAAGTGAGAAGGCTAGTATCAACAGGATCAACCCCACCGATTGCAGATAATAAGGCTTTCCATTGAGCCAGTCAACAATACTGTAATGTTGAGCAACACGGGCGTTGGGATTATAAGAAGACTTCCAGAGAACACTTTTGAAGGTGGTCGCATAATGGATTCAACACTGGGCCTTTCAATCTCAAGAGGGTCGAAAATAGGTGGGGGAGGAGGACCATCAGCGATCTCCTTCCTCATTTCCTGGCACGACCCAACATAATATTTCGACCGAGTAGCAATAGAAACGAATGCAGAACCATTCATCATGAACACCTGAGAGCCAAATGGAGTAGATGACTAAGACCGCTCGAACATCTGGGTCTGCTGAGAGGGAAAAGGTTCTTTAAGGACAGCAGGAGTACCCTGAGTGCCCTTGAGCAATCTACTCACTTCGTCCCATCGAGGACAGTCCTTGGTGTAGTGCTCTTCATCACAAATCAGACAGGGGTACTTTGGCTTACGCTGCAAACCATCATCAGCACGAGATTTGGACGAATCTGGTTTCGGGGCATTGGCCTTGGCCTTGCCTTTACCCTTATTTTTCCCTTTAGAAGTTTTATCCGCAGGATTCGCCTGAACGACATTGACCAACGAGGTTTTACCAGGATTTGGGCTGGACTGAGGAGCAATATCATTGGAAGAATTATACTTTTTCTTCCCAGGGTTGGAAGAAGAAGACTTACGTGAAGTATGAGACACAAAACCAATAATACCGTCGATGGATAGGGTCGCTGGTGCTTTAGAAGTTCCAGGTCGAGGGGAATCAGTCAAAATATCATACAATATGCCCAATTGAGAGTACATGAGATCAAGGTACTGCGCACAAGAAATGTCCTGTTCCTCGGTTACACATGCCCCCATGGCTATGTCTTTCACAATCTGATTAAAAAAGGAGGTAGCGAACCAATGAGTAAGAAGCTAATCAGGAATTTTAAATTTTATCAAGCAATGATGACGTCTCCATTCATGAATATGGTCCGAGATATGAGTATCCCGATCCTGTTTCAAGGAGGTGAGGAGATGCATCCCAGCTTCATAACGAACCAGTAGCTGAAAATGAGTGAGGAGCGCCATGGCGAGAAAGTTGAAATCTTGAAAGATACCACGAGAGAGATCGATATACCACTTAGCAGCAGCACCAGTAAGAGTCTATTGGAAAAGACGAAGCCAAATAGAATCGTCAACCCAAGAGTTAGAGGAACACCACAAGTGGTAAGTCATAACATGTGCTCGGGGGTCTTCTCCGGACTTGCCCTCAAATTTGGGACAATCACCAGGAATCTTAGTCGAAACCGGAGGCCAATATGGGTTATGAAGAATAGGATCATTCGTTAACTTTGACACATACGGTAACTCCAATGTGGCGAGAAATGGTAATTGAGGGTTAAAAGGCATAGCAGGTCCCTGATAAGAACCCGAGTTCACATTCCACCCTTTTTGAGAAAAGTTCTGCCCCCATTAGTTTTGTCCCGAAGGATTCTGACGATATGGGGGATAAACCGAATAATTCTGTTGATACGGAGGTTGAGGACCAGAATACTGATTCTGATTATACCATTCAGTTCCTTGCTAAGCAACATAAGGATTTTGTGGCAGAATGTAAGCATGGCCTTGTGGTTGATTATATTGCAACTGAGATTGAGGGTGGTAAGTAAAGCCTTGAGGCGCACTATATATGGGTCGATATTAACCACGAGGGTAATAATCACCTTGGGGTTGAACTGGATGTTGATAAGTGGGGCCCTGTTGAGCTGAATAAATAGGGTGGACTGGCTGCTGAGTAGACTGAACAGGTTGTTGAAAAGTAGGACCTTGCTGTGAAGCAGAGTAAAATTGTTGTTGAGCAGTTTGAACCAGCTGTTGGGCCGGTTGAGCAGGTTTCCCCTGTGGAGCATGTTGGCCTAGATGCTGAGGGCCACCAGGTTTCCCTTGCTGAGTAGGTTGGCCTGATGGCTGCGATGGACCAGGTTTCCCCGGAGGAGGACCAAAGGGTTGTCCTTGTTGCCCAACGTTCAGACCAGTTTGAGTATATGATCCTGGTTATTGTACAAAATGTTTTCCCTGCGACGAATAGATTTCCCCCCAGGACCGTAAGAAGGTACTGGTTGATACAAAGGTTGACTGAAATGCCCCTGGGGTTGTCCTTGTTTGACCATGGGCTAACCTTGTAAAGGTTTTCCTTGCGGACCGTAAGGTTTTCCCTGAGGACCTAATGCAAGCCCCGGCTGAGTTGAAGGTTGTCCCTGAAAGGGTTGTCCTTGTGGGCCAGGGGGTTGCACCTAATAAGTCATCCCAATCTCAGGAACGATTTCATAGGGGTCATAAACAGGAATTCCACACTCATCATAATGATGGGGAGTAGGAAACGCATAGATGGGGGTACCGGCAGCATCATAGTGATGAGGAGCAAGATAGGGCAAATAGACAGGATTACCATATTTTTCATAATGGTGTGGCAGATTAACAGGAGTATGAGGCTGCTGAGAAACGTGAGAGTTCTGTTGATGAACAGCTAACATATACTCTTCAAAAGTAAGGCCACTAGGTATTTCAGTTGAGGTTGTTGGTGGCTGAGTGACTGGCAAAGACGTAGCCATGCAGATAGTAGGATGAACTAGGACAGATGTAACTGAAAGCAACGAAGCAGGTGTCGTCAGTGACAATCCTAATGATGGAAGGACTGGACTCCTGAACGGAGTAGATGCTGCCATGGATGCAACATCAACAATAATTTGACCCAGGGACCTATATCTGGTTGGAAGTGACACCGATGGTGAATATTGAGCAGACACATGAGGGGTGTTTTCAGGGAAAAGTTGATATTCTTCATTAGAAACAGGAATTCCATCACTGCCAATAGGACCTGATGAGTCCATGTCTAACTCTGCCATAATATCTTCGAAAAGACTATGGGGACTAGGAGGTATAACAACAACTAGAAATGGTGATCCTGACGTAAGAGGAGGGAACTCTTCTTCGTCCCCAAAACCAGACCAAGTGCCCGAAGGAGGCCAATTAAACTCAACTAGCTCATCAGCGGGAGATCAGGTAGCAAGGGGTAAGACTGATGGGAGAATAGGCTACTAAAGCTCGGCAGACCTAGTGGATCGAGTAGTTTCAAATGAATTGTCCGGTAAAGGACTACCTCTAGAAGGGAGCGAGGATGACGAAACCGATGGTTCCGCCACCATGACTGCTTCACAACAAGAAGGGAAAAGAGAGATCCAGGCTATGACTCAAGAAACTAAGGCAACCAAAAATAGGCCAAGTGCTAAAATTTTTAATGGTCGTGTGATCGTGGGTAGTTTATTTTACGACACTAAAACCAAAATTTGTTGTTTTGTGTTTTAAGAGTCAAGAAACAGGCAAAAGATAAATCTAGTCACTTTCAATTTGCACGAGCATGAAAGGACAAGTGCTCGATGATCTTTTCAAATTTAAGGAGTCAGTAAAGATCAAAAATTACTGCTCAGGTATTCTAAGCAAGAGGGTATGCTAGGTTTCCGTGAACTACCATATACACCTTGGTGATCAAATGAAAGAGAAATGACCAAGGACTTAACGTATGTGTAGGTAGTCTCCTTGAATGTTGTGTTCGGTGTATCACTGTTACAAGGCGATAGACTCAGATTCCTATGGATAAAAGGATTACAACCTAGAAGGGTCTCCCTTTATATACTCAACGGTATGGGGAGCACAAGTTCATACTAGCGTTTTCTAGAGCCAGATGGCGAATGACAGCTACTAGGTTTTAAGACGCTGGAACACGTTTCTAACTTAGACCACTAGAATATTTCGTTAGGTTTCAATGTTGCCTTAGGTTACCTGAAATAGATTTTAACGCTAATCTTGGATTAGCTTTCAATTTCCAGGCCTTAACGTATGTCGGATCTGAAATTTTCCTAAATGCAAAACTAGATGAAGAATGATACCATTTCCATTCAAGAAAACTTTCAAGAGATAGCGAATAATGAAATCATGCGAAAACATCCACTAATGCATCTAATGCAATCTACATAAAACAAAACTCCTTCATAGCCTATACAATGCTAGTTATGCGAGGGATCGTTTCATTTTCAAAGCAAAAAGAATGCAATATTTTAGTTTTTTTAGTGCAATAGAGCAACCAATGCACTAAATAACATGAAAAACAAAACTAAAACACTAGTTTGAGAGAGCGAATGTAAAATTTGAAGTGGAATGACTCCAACAACATGAAACAAACACAACAATACCCAAACTAATGCTACAATCTTTTCAAATCAAAGAGAAATCTCCAAAATGACCCATACAAGCAATGTAATCGATGCTTGGAGTAAGAGGAAGAAGAATCAAACGAGAAAGGCAATGATAATTCAACCAATGAACATACTCAACATGATCAAAGAGACCAAGAGAAATTAAACAGGGAACAAATTTGACAGCTATCAAGAAACTCGATCTCCAAATAGAAGGCTCAGTGCACCAAGGCACTCAAAAACCCTAAGACCTCAAGCCACACTGATAAGAAATGGAAAAACGACTGAGGAAAACAAGCCTCCAACAATCAAAGACAATCCAAAATACTTCAATTACTCTTAAAAATAACCCAGAAACAAGTACAACTGACCAAAAACCCATGGAAAATCTCACACCAAAAAACCTACAGGGGTTGGCGCGACTGTGAGGCGGTATTTAGTGCCAAACAGGGGATGGCGCGAGCGATACAAAGGCAACCTATGCCAATCGACGCGACTGTTCAGAGAAAAACCGCGCCAAGCTAGTTAACCAAGGAAAAGGGAAAAAATCTATAGAGCAAAGGTCAATCTTGACACTCTGGGGCTAAATAGGGGTTTGAAGCACAGTTAAACAACCAAAAAAGTAAACAACAAGACAAAAAACCCAAAAACCGACCCAACAAGATCAAAAACAAACTCGCACTAATCCCCAGTGGAGTCGCCAACTTGTTATGTAGGTAAATCCTCTCTGTGGACAGAGACGATCCCTCTAGCCCTAGGGTGGGTCTAGAAACAAGGAATAAAACTAGAGTGTAGGTTCCTAGATATTTGAATGAAAGAGGACGCAATAAGATGGCCTACCTATGGTCCAATGATGTCGTCCACAATCGTAGTGGTGATGAGAACCTCTCGCTCCTGATTTGGCAAGTCACAACCCCTTCGCTTATCGCATTTGGACACCTGCATAAAGATCAGAAAATGATAACCACATACCACATAATAATTTCATCCAAAAACTACTAGTTAGTCAAAGAAGACTAAGCATATTGCATTTAATAAGACAAAATACAAGATGGGAACCAAACAATAGTCACTTATATTATTAGGTAGAAAGAAGAGATACAACCATGCTCTGAAATTGTGGTCTCCTCCAGCGAGGTTTGGGTGAAACACGTCTCAAAGCTTGTCGGGGAATTTAGATGGGATGAGGGCCCTCTCGATGGAGTTCCTTCTTGATCTATCTTCTCAATAACTCAGTTATTCAGCTATATTTCAGTTCTCCAAGTTCAGCTCTTTTGGCTGTATAATTCTCTTTGTTCAGCTAGCTTTTGTAAAGGGAGATGGTTTGCTTATATAGAGGGAAAGGAGAAGGTTGGGATCCCTACAAAGGTGGAATGGAGGCCTATCCTTTAGGAGTATTCCAAGAGAGGTGGAAACCACTAACTAAAGGAGGAAGCCTGTGGATGTTTCAGTTCAACCACTCCCAATGACTCATCCTCGAGGTTGTTGGAATGGAACCTCTGCCTCTATTTTTAAAAAACATTCCCAAAACAGCTCGGCGCAGGTATTACACTGGGACAGAGTGCCAGGTGGCGTGGGCCCTAGTGTTAATCTTCCACATCGACGCGAGGGTAGAACTGGCTACTCGCGCCAAGGCAAAAACATGGGTTTTTTATGCTCTGCTTAGGAAATTGTCAACAAGAGGAATGTTATCTTCGTGTAGAGGGATGTAATGAATATTTTTTCAAGGCATGACACTTTTCATAAGTCACAGAAATGACCCTCCAATGTGCGGGATGGGGATTGCATGGATAGTGACAAAATGTTGTGTAACAATTGCCAGAGCATCTAGAGTCCAAATTCAGCAAACAAATAGTCATTTTTTGGGAGATTATGATGTTTTAAACTCATTGGAGTAGGTTCCAAGAGGTTCTGAAACTTGTAACAACAATTTGAGCACACTTTAAGCTAATACAAAGGTCACACTATGAAGTTGGACCAAAGAGATGTAGCTCAGGAAGGGTGAACCCCTTTATCAAAATTCTCTGTGTTAAGCTCTGTTATATGTGTTTGTTGTGTTTACTATTTCTTATGTTCTGTCATTTAAAATTATGCTTTTTAATCTTATGAAAAACTCATAATTTCACTAAGTACATTGTTTGCCAATCACATGCTCATAAACAAACTCATGAAGGATAAGTAAAACAAAGCAAAGAAAATTTTATATCTGAAATGAAACTAGCACAGCATTAACTAGCATTCATTTTTAGATCACATGGGTGGAAACTCGACACATACCTTCTATCAGCCCTTATTAGGCCTTCTATTCCATAACAACCAGCCTCAGCCTTGGATCTAAGCCTCGACCTCCACAACCATACTCTCTGCATACTCAATCTTACTAGACGACTTGGATTCCTTGTCAATAGACTTTGGTCTCCCTCTTAGCTAGTTGTTACTTGCACTAGAAAAAATTTCCTTTGAGTTGTTGAACCTCTCTCAAAACTGCGTCCTCTTCTAAGGATTTTCACCTTGCACAAGTGTAGTCCATCACACTTTTTTTGAGCCTTTCCTTTGCATCTTTATTTATACTTTTTCTTTAGGGCTTATTTGGAAAAAACCCTATATATTTTAGTGTTTTCACTCACTTACCCTTATCATTAAATTATAATAAATAATTAATTAACTTGGGTCTCAACCCCACTACTTTGGTTCAAAACCCCAACCATTTGGGTACTTTTCCCAACCAAATTTTGGTGGGTTTTCGCCACTCGAAAATACCTTCCAATCTACCTAGTTTACAACACTCTTTTCCTTTTGATCCAACTTGGTCCAGTCATTTGTCAACATTCTCATTGGTTTAGTACCTAGATCCACTACGATCCACTGATGTTTATCCACCAATAGATCCTCCATCTTGAGCTTTCACTACTCAAAACTCTTTCCATTGATTTTTTTATCTCTATATTCCTATTATTTACCATCTCCTTTCACCACAAGAATCAATCCTGCATATCTCCCATTGTTCTAGGGTCTACCACAAGCCCAAGAAAAACCCCTCAGCCACAAAGGCGTCTGCTTGAAGCCAAAAATTATCTTATACCAAATCAAGGTTTTAACCATGTACATAAATTACCTACAAATGAATTCATAAAAAGCAGAAAAACAATGTTAAGAACAAAAATATATACAAATTTTTCTCTTGAAACCCAAAACGGGGAAAACCAGATTGATTTTTAATTATATTCCTTTCAATGTTACAATGCATTATATACATGATGAAGCATTCATAAACCCCCAATCCATTAACCTTGTATTATAACATAATCATAGTTCCCTTAACTGGATTTACAACATATCACGTAAAAAATCATAATGCCCAAAAGCATGTGCAAAACCATGGGTGGGTCCATGCACAATCCTTGGATCTTCCCCCCATCCTTGGGTCCACCTAAAAAAAATCGTATCACTACCCCGAAGCTTGTGCAAGGTGACGGTCAACATGGGGGCCACTGCCCCCCTACAACCCTCCCACTATGCCCAACACAACATAATATTTCCTACGACTAATCATACAAAGAATATGACGCATACCCAACATATCTTGCACATTAGTATTTGCTTGAATAAAGGATTACAAAAATGAATAATAACCCTAGTTATATATAATTTAGGAAAATTTCTTTTATATCTCCTTTTCTTTTCTATATATTTAAAATTCATACAAAATTTTCAAATAGAAATATGAAAATTCACATATTTTTGTTTATATAAAAAATCAATAAATCCATAATAAAAATAAAAAAATAAAAACTTCATTACTTATTTCTAAAAAAGTTTAAAATATAAGAGCTACAAAGATATATATATATATATATTGACTTTTTTAAAGGAGTTGGAGAAAGATGCCAAGAAAATAGCTTAAAATATATCAAAATAAATATTTTTATATAACATTTTTGGAGTGGGTGATAATGAATATTTTATTGAATATTATTTTTTTATTTGATAATCAAGTAAAATACATAAAAATACTAATAATAAGTACGGAAAGACTTGGTCAAAGAAGGAAAAAAACAAAATTGAAATTGGCCAATGGTTTTACGTTGTGTAAAATTTGTAAAGAATTTTATTAAGAAGAAAATAAATATTAAAATTTAATTCAAAAATTTAATTATTATTACTTACTTTACTTTGCATTTGATCCCTTTTATATTATTAGGTGTTTATTTTAAATTTTTTTGAAAAAGTAGTTTATATTGACAATAATATCATAGATAACATCTATAAGTAAAATGTCATCTTTTAAATATTTTATAAAAAATTAAAAATATATAAAATAATATTAGATCTAAAACTTTTGTGATCTATAATGTAAATAAATGTCTTTCTGAATAATTATCTCATTAAGATTTGGTCAATCTTTCGAACCAACTAATGTGGTTTATCCTAAAGACAAGGTGAAGAAGTTAATTGATCTTCATGAATAAATAGTATGGATGCATCATTGGCCAAATATAGCCATTAAAAACTAACCATTAGAGAATTAGGTAATTAGTTATTTAGTTATTAAAATCAAAATATTTTTTTTATTTCATTAATTAACATTAAAGAATTTTCAAATTTTATTTATAAATTATAATAAAAATATTATTTTATTATCAATAACATATATTTTTAAGAATATTAAAAATATTGGTTATTTGAAAAATAAATAATCTAACTAAAAAAATAAGGGTAACAAGGATATAATAAAAAGGAAGAAAGAATAAAATTAAAATTAAAACAACGAAAGGCTAGGGGATAATTTATAAATAATAAGAAAATGAGAAATGGAAACTAAAAGGGAAAAAGACACCGGAAGAAAACTTAGAGCCAAAACGCAATAAGAATCCAAGTGATATGGGACAGAATCACATCGAGAGAGTTGGAGTCCAGCTCTTACTCAGTTTCCAACCATCATCTCTGTTGAGATTCCTAGTGTGCATTTCTATCTCAATAGCCTCTTTAAGTTTCTTATGGTGGAAATTATCAGCCTTAGCAATGACCCTAGAGTCCTCAATACAGACATGGTGACAAGATTTTTCTGCATGTTCTGCTAGAGCCAAAGTGCAGGAATGATTGTGCCTAATGTCTGCAACATGCTCTTGAATTCTTTGCTTAATGGATCAACATGTTTATCCAATATAAGGAACACCACAAGAACAAGGAATCAGGTATACACTTTTATTAGCCTTAGGGTCGACAGGTTCCTTAACAAAAGCAAGAAAATTTCTAATGGTATAAAGAGGTTTGAACGAGGAGCAGACATTATTTCTCCTAAGGACATGGATAGTCCTATTTTTGGTCCCTTGGATGAATGGGAGGTTAACCTTAGAGATAGGGTCCACACGAAAAAAAATTCCACTTAACCCTTTATAGGATTTTTGGAAGACTTTAAGGCCTTGGGCTCTATTATACCCATTATTTTCAAAGACATCAAGAAGATGGGATTTCTCTGACTCCAAGTGGTTGTCATCGGATATTCTCAGAGCCCTGGTAGCAAGAGTGCAAAGAACACCAAATTTCTAGGTAGAAAAATGATTTGAACCAACATCAAGATATTGTTCCGTGTGAGTTTTCTTACGAAACACTTGGTGAGAAATGGAACCAGCATCCCTTCTAAAGAGGAGGATATCTAGGAAAGGAAGGAAACCATATACTTACACTTCCATCATAAAATGGATGGAATAAAATTGGGAATTTAGGTGGTATAAAAACAAATTTAACTCCTCGCAACCATGGGGCCAAATGACACAAGTGTCATCCATAAACCTTTTCCACTTTTTAGGGTGAAATTGTTGAAATTTGCAACAAGAAACAGTGAAATTGGCATCCAGAAACAACTTGACAGCACCTACACTAGTGTGGGACCACAGGTCATGTAATGATGGGTCCTAGCGATACATTAGTGTGCAATTCAATTTATTTAATAAATTAGAAATGTGTCTAATTTAATTATCCCTTAATTAAATTGAACAATAAATGGAATTTATCTCATAATCACTTGTAATAGTTAACTGAGTGTGATAAACTCAGTTAGCTCATGAATTTCGAGTTGAGGGTGGTTGGTGAGGCATGCAGAGTGATTCTATTAGTTATGGAGTTCGAGTTGCAATTAAGTGCATGAGTTTAAGGCATGAGAAATCAATTAACTCAATTTATTGAGTTAAAGTGAGTTGAACTAGTTGTAACTGTTTGTTGCACTAGTGAGAGATCAAGTGAATTAAATCAGATTTAATTCACATGCAGTTATCTGCCATGAAAATCATGATCTAATATTAATATTTGCATGCATGTCAGTTCCATTGGAGACCCAGTTGAGACAAAGGTTAAAGGGAAGTTGACTATCAGTTGTGTTATTAGCAAACTACCCAGATGCAGTTAAAACACCACAAGATTGCCCATGATACTTGTGGAGTTGAGAAAGGCTGAAATTCCTAAGGAATAGGGATTTCATTCCTCATGAATTGTGCGAGAAAGGTAGGCTGAAGAAAAGTTGAGAATTGGCTAAGTGTTGGCCCAATTTTTCCTAGATCAGTGTGAGACGATAGGCAGAGGGCGGGAGACTCTTGTGAGAAGAGTGCATTGTAATTTTTTCATGATTCCTTGATGAATATACAATATAGATAGAGGGGTTTTAAGTAGAAATAATTCCCCAGGAAAAACGTCTGTGTTTTGGTTTGATTTTCTTCTTTCTTTACTTGTTTTGATTGGCGATCGTGCTTATTTTCTGCAATATATTTGTAGAAGGATTCAGTATCTTGCTTTAGAATATCGCATGATCAGATTGAATCCATTGATATAAATAATGTTTGTATAATTTCTATATAAATTGAGTTAAGGCTAAGGCCTTAGTTTCAAAATATTCCATGAATAAGTTATAAACTACATTGGAAAGAGGGGAACCCGTCGCAACACCACAAGTTTTCTCATCAAACTCACCTTGGAAGCTGAAGAAGGTTGAGGTGAGACAAAGACCCACTAATTTAGCAGTGTCTTGGTTTGAGGTACGATCTATGATGCCAATGGCTTCTTGGATGGGGATTTTGGTAAATAAGGACACAACATAAAAGCGCACCAACAACTCGCCAGGCTCCAACCTGATATCTTTCCATTCCTTAATGAAAGAATTCTAGTCCTTAAAATAGGAATCGGTGAGGCCTACAAGAGTCTTAAGCTTTTGGGCTAAGAATTTAGCGAGAAGATAAGAAGGACGACCTATTTTTTTAACAATAGGTCTTAAAGGGGCCCCAGATTTCTGAATCTTAGGAAGGCCATAAATCCTAGGTGTTATCACTAGAAAATAGAAGCAAAGATGACATTATTAAATGTCATGAAGAAGAATTTACAAGGCTAAGATACATTAGAGAATCTGAAGTATTTAAAAATATCTAAGGTCTAAGAGGAAACTAAAATTTTACACTGAAGAACCAGCAAAATGTGCCTTTGCGAGAATTTTTATTCGATAAGTGTGTCTTTGCGCGGCTTGTCCTCAAAAAGTTGCGTGGACCTGAGAGTGGCGGAAGTCACTTTCTGGGACCACAAGGCACACTCCAGGACATTGATCCCACACTTGAGGCCGCCTAAGGACAACTGCCCAAGCCTCCTTAGGACGTCAATGGAGCACACAATGGAATAAATGTGGCACATAATGGAATCACCCTCCTCTCTTGGGTCACCATCCACAATGTACCAAGAGAGGGAAGGAGAGTTTGAATTCTCCTATAAAAGGGCACCAAGAGATGAACAATATGAGAACACATTGTTATGCTGGCCATAATTTCCCCAAGCAATCCAGAAGTGTGTGGTCCGGAGCAGAGATAGATGGGACTCATCTATTCGCCACCCAACAACTCCAGTCCACCAGAGTAGAGAGAGGGAGACTTTGTGCCAAGGTAGCTCAGAAGTAAAAACATCCTTGTATCAGGACTTGGAACTCCCTAGTTCTAAGGGCCCCTTGGAAAGTGGTAAAATTTTTATCCTTCATTCCTACCAGCACTCAATAAGAGGGGACGTAAGCGCCACTATTTGGATTATTGAAGTTGTTTGACTCTATTTAGAGCTTTTGTATTATTTGTTTTAGTTTAGTTTTTATGTTTGAATATGCATTCTATTTCACTATTTAGTATGTTTATGTCTTAGCGTGTTCCCTAACTTGCTTGACTCCCTTTATTTTCTGCATGTGACCAAGAAATTAAGAGGGAAAAACCACTCCTCCTAAGTAGGTGTGATTTGGTACATTTGTGCGCCAAACACACATACACAGGAATGGCGACTCCACTAACGTTTATTTCCAAGTTTATGCGGTTGAGCCTTTTTGCAGAGACCTCTTTCTTTGCTATAGAGTTGGGGCTCGAACTACCCCCTTTCTCTCCTTCACTGCCTGATTCACCATCAGTGATAGGTTGAAGCTCAAGAGCTCCCAAAAATTACTTTGCAACAAAATTGTGCGACTTTTTTACAGATAGACGCGCCCCAATGTGCACGTTCAGCGGTGACCTACGCGCAGCCTTTGCACCTGTCTTAGCTTTTTGCGCGCGGAAACCAGAAGTAGTATTTTTCTACTATTTCCATTTATTTCTTGCTTGTAAAGTGACTGGCATCCCTTAATAAATTTTTCAGCACTGGTTGAGGTGTCCCACAACTTTTTAAAGCTCACTTTTAGCTGTGTTTTAGTAGTTTAAGTGTTAGTTTTATTTTTGCAAAGTTAACACATAGTTTAGGTAGGGGGAAAATTAATGTCCATTCTGAAATAATTTATGTTTTGCGAATTTGGGCACCAAAAAATACTTAGATAATTAACCAAAGTAAGTGGCCCCAATCCACGCATACTTAGCTAAATATTTTTTCATTTTTCTAGTGTAAAAGTCATTAGTTCAGTTCATTTTTTTTGCACTAGGATTCAGGACTAGTATCAAATTGTCTGTGGAGAGAAAGTAATCTTTGTTGCCTTTGCACCTTCAGGTGATCCTAGGCAAGCATATGAACACTCTCTACTGATAACTCACCATCTCCCTATAGTTGATCATTTAGATTAACTAGGAAAATTTGAAAGCGGCCCATATCCGCACATGTTTTTCTTTTGAGCAAGAAACAACCAAACATAGTTTAAATAGCGGATTGTGAAAAGGAACACCGCATATCCACATGTTAAAACTGTGTGCTTGTTCACATTTTTTCACACACATTCACACCCTAAGTAAATTGAAGACACCTAAAACTAACTTAACCAAACTCACTAAAATCTCCCCACAGGGGCCACAGGAGAATTTATAGTTGAAGTTAGGACCAAGGGGGTAGGCATCCAATAAGCCGCCTTGGTCAGTCTACATCTTGAAACATAGAAGTTGACGATTTATGTAACTTTCAAATCCGTCTATCCGCCCACGACAAAGAAAACCCAAGCACAGTAGAGACTCGATTCAGAGGGAATTAGGCTTAGGCCCATTGCGTGCAGTATTATTTAGGGCTACTTGGCCCGTCTAATACTCGGTACTGGTAGCTGAATTACTAAGAAGCCCAAGACTCGAACGCTCACATGGGACGATGGTGCTTAGTGGCCAAAATTAGGGAATCCTTCCCTATACATTAGGGGAATTTTGAGGTCTAAAATGGGCCTCCTAAAGAAAATATAAATCAAAATTCACTTTATGAGAACCAATCACATTTTAGGAGATGACATCATCCCTAATGGTTGAGGTAGCTTTGCTTGAATTAAAGGTACTTACTTGTTACATTCTCAATGGTGGATAAAAATTCATGGTTAACCATGGTAGTGCTCTAAGTAATTTTAAAGTCATAAAGTAAAGTACTCATAATAAAAGTCATTTCATACTTTTTTAATAAAATATTATTATTGTCATTTCATAGTTTTTGAAAGAATCAATGCATATCCCTACACAATCTTCATGTAGTTAGACAATTTTCAATAAATATTATATTTGTATATTTTCAAATATTTATTTATAAATCAAATCAATTCAATATGTAAGATAAAATTCATACATAAAACAATATATTATATTATATTATATTATTTTTATATAGTATATTAATTACATGTTATTATATAATTTAAATAATATAAATTTTAATAAATAGTATATTCTATAATTAAGAATTTATGAATTTATATTTATATTTTATTTTAATTTATTTAATTACAAAGGACAAATGCATTAGTTGTGTAATGATAATGATTTTTTCTGGAAAATGTCATTCTTATTTATAGTCACGTCAATACATTTTTTTTATTAATTTTATTTTAGTACAACTTTTGAATTGAATTTAACCATGGTTACATGGATTTTGGTGCAAAAAGTGAATTGCAAATTCATAAGTATTATTTTATTGGTTTAGATATTATTTTATTATTTCCTCAGGAGGCCCATTTTAGACCTCAAAAATCCCCTAATGGGTGACGGTGCAGGCAGCACTAGATCCTCTACCCTTACCTTGGTGGATTTTCTTTGGTTGACTGGGGGCGTCGCTAGTTCTTTCGGGGCGTTGTGGCAGCATTCATAACATATCTTCTCAAGGCCCAGTTACATTTGAGCGTGTGAGGACGAGTAGGTATTCTAGGATTTGAATATCATATGCAAACAAAAAAAAACCATATTTTTTTATTGACTAATCACATAGGATTAATCTAAAAGGAAAATTTATCTTTTATTTTCGTTTTGTTTTATGTATGTGATCGAATTTTTTCTTTTATTATAATCTCTATCCTCTCAAATATTTCCAAAACCATACCTAGTCGACGCCAGAACGGACCCAATGGGACCTTGTCGATCTAGACGTCTTTTGGACCTCCCCCCATTACTGGGAGGGGTTCCAAGTCTTTTTCCATTTAGGTGTCAAAGACGAAACACTGCAACCATTATTGGCGCATTATTTATTGGGGCATCATTAGTTGTGAACCCTATTCGGTCTCCCAACATCACATCAGTGAACACTCCCATTAGGGAAATTTGGAGGTCTAAAATGGGCCTCCTAAGAAAAATGTACAACCAAAATCAAATTTATAAGAACCAATAGGATTCAGATGATGATGTCAACCATGGGGGACGATTTACCATATTTTAAATAAAAGGGTTAAAATATTAAAAAATAATAAAATAATAAAACTAACTTTTCAACTCATATTTCAACTTATCTCCCAAAGTTTTTACTCAAATTTCGAGCGGGAGTACTCGTTGGATGCAGAATTTAATTCCTCATCCAAGGAGTGCCCATGTTGCATACTTTCGATGGATCCTGCTACATGAAAAATGAAATACATGAAAAAACTTTATTGCAATCACATTTTTTCATGTATTTCTCATTTTTCATGTAGTAGGGTTCATTGAAAGTATGCAACATAGGTACTCCTTGGAGGAGGAATTAAATTTTGCATCCAATGAGTACTCCCGCTCGAAATTTTATTAAACACTTTAGGAGATAAGTTGAAAATACGAGTTGAAAAAGTACTTTTTTCTTTTTTCCCACTAAAATTTGATAATGTAATCAAATCTTATTTTATTATTTCCACTATTATTTTATAATTTCCTCAAGAGGCCCATTTTAGACCTCAAAATTCCCCTAATGCACAGGGTCACCACACAGCCCTCCTCCCACAACCCCTAGTGGGTAGAGGAGTGATACCCATTTGGGAAGCCAGGTGAACACACAGTAGGGCACGTCATAGACAAACCCTATTCCTAACCAAAACATTGTGTTTTCACCAATTGCAATGACTACAAACTCGCAGTCACATTTCCTAGCTTCGTTAAATTTACCAAATTTAACCAAGTTGACAAACGACCCCATTGCATACAACCCCACATGGCCTCCCATCCCCACGAAGCTCCCTTTGAACATTCCAAATTTCGAAGGTAAGCAAGCGGAAGACCCCGGAAATCATGTTATGACTTTCCATCTGTGGTGTTCGTCGAACATCATCGTTGATGATACTATTCGACTAAGACTATTTCAACGCACCCTAACCGGAATAGTTGTGAAATGGTATGTGGAGTAGCCCTGTGCTACACATGGAACGTTTAGCGTCCTCACTACTGCGTTCCTGAACTATTTTCAGTTACCCATCCACCATGATTCTGGAATGGAATTACTGACCCACTTTAGGCATGTTAGACCCCTGTATTTCATAGTATCACTAGGTGACTGATTATTTTCGCTTTGAAAATTTTTCATACTCTACATGGATGTCAATATGCAAAATATTTTCCAAATAAATAATAAAATAAATTAGCAAAGAGGCAAGGAGCAGCATTAGACCATTAGTGAAGACAAAGGCAGTAGAGAAAGTAGTTAAGGCAGCAAAACAACAAGAGAAGAGTCTTGAGAGAGATTGGGTCAAGTCATGAACGCGGGGCAAGTATTCTATGAACAATTAAGAAATGAATGGGTGCAACCAAAGAAACAAGGTCAAAAAACCATAGCAAGGGATCAGTGAGGACCATTGGATCTAAGTAATGATCAACAATGGAGATTCAATCTCAATCGCAGATCGCAAGTTTTTCAGGATAGGCGCAAGGGTAAAGGTTAAAGTCAGCGAAATGCGATTTGCGATGAAGTGGGACCCATTCACCCGTGGCGTGAAAATAAGCATTACCTATTGCCCGCAATTTGCAGCCCATAGGTTTTTAACCTTACCACCTAATACTTATGCCAAATATTGTTTTTCCGTTAATGTGATGAAGTGGGACCCATTCACCCTTTCACCCACCATACCTCCTTTCCATTTCAATCCCCTGAAAAAATCATTAAACCTTACCTTTCATTCTCCCTTTCTGCTTTAGCTTTCCCCTCTACCTTTCATCGTTATATCATTTTTTTACCTTTCACTTTCCCGATTTCCCATATTGCGATTAAAGTGGGGCCATCCCTCCACGTCACCCTTTTTTCCCACCATCCATTGCATATCGACAAAGATAATATTTCACATCGCAACAAAACCTTAAAACCTACGATCATTGATTTGTGATATATCGCATCGCATATTTTTTAACTTACCTTTGAAGCGCACGCAATGTATTTGGTTTAATTTGCGATGCCGCGATTGGCCCCACCATAGAAGCGCCACCCCCCACTTCACATCTGTTTAAAATACATTGAAACACATATCATATGAAACATCATAAACTTTACCTTACCCTAGAATCTTTCCGACTTGTGATTGCAGTGTAGGTGGGTGCCTCTCCTCGCACTTTGCAAGTTTTAGATTTTAAACCCTACTACTTATAACAAAAAGCTAAGATCTGCGATTTTTTATGCATTTGGTCACCCTTTCCCCTGCCACGTCACTTACCTTCTCCCCACACTTCACACTTCGTGTCTTTTAGAGTTTTCCTCCATGCTTATAACTCAAACTTAAGAGTTAAAATCTGCGAGTTGTGGTCCGACCCCACCTTCCCTCCATGTCACCTCCCACTTCACATCGCATTGCCGATTACATTATTCATAGCTTAAGATGTAAATATTGCGAAGTGTGCAGATGCGATGCGGCTTCAAAACTAAAATCTAAACATTTTCATGTCTGGGTATATGAGTTTTTACGCTGTTTTGTTTGAAAAAAGGGTTGAAACACAACAAGAAGGATTCGGGTAGAAAATAAAAACCGTAGGTTGAGTTGTCCAGCAAAGGGCATTCATGCAGAATTGTTATGTTATGACGGTAGAAATGGAAAAGGAAGTAAATCACATCAACACAGTCTCTAATTGAGGAAAAGTGGTTAGCCCTGCACCAGAATTAATTTCCCAACACTGATCTTTTGAAAAGCAAGGCTAGATGTCAGAGCCATCATTCGTTGCCTCTTTGGGATCATCATCTACCACCTTCAAGCATACTTTCGATTTACGAAGAACCGCCTGAGTTTTTCATTTTTTAAGAGTTAGAAAAATTAATTCCACAAGCCATGTTTTTTCAAATATTTTCTTTTTTCAAGCCTTGCATGGCCATACCTGTTTAATTTTCAGTTGTTTGTAATAAATGAAGTTTTCTAAAGTATATTAGGGCAACCGACTCAATTTTTAGTTAAATACTACTTGAATTTTCATAATGAAGGGTTGGATATTGTTAGCCCCTGCATTGTAAGAACTACTATATTGGAGCACTGTAATTTTAGATCTGGACATCAATAATCAAAGACCGTTTTCAGGATTCTTGAGTTGTGTTAAAATGGTGATGTGCTACTTCTCGGTTTAATTTTTTTGTTGTTTTCTATGTTGCGCATCTATTTATATAACTGTAAATCAGAAATTTTAGATTAATAATTGCTGTCAGAGCACCTTAATTTTGTCTGCATTCACAATCTGAATGTTTTCTGCTGAAGTCTGATTAAAGAATTATTAACTGATTTTTAGTCACTACTTAACCTTACTATTTCTTTCACTTCATAATTCATACAGCTCTAAATATCCATTTAACACAGTTAGCTTGCCTTGTGATGCTCTTTATGTTGATGCGTCATTCCATCCTTTTGACTCCATAGCCCAATGGATTAGTCCCTGTGGCCCTATCTATCCAACCACACCATCAATCAAACAAACAACCCCCATCACTATAGCTAGCCTAATATCAACACCTATAACCATCAAGTTAAATCATAAAAACAGAGAGATCCCTCTCTGAGTTTAGGAAGGCTAGGTCCTGGACTCCAAAGTGGTTTGATGTTTTCCTCTGTTGTTTATTCTTTCCAATATTACAAATTACGGAGTGACAACAAGGCAAACACCCGTTGTCCATATCTCAGACCATCTCCATCAATGTTGGCATCATCGTAGTTTTTGCAAAGCCAAACTCAACGATCGAGTATTATTAGACATGTTCCTGAAAATTCTCACCGTAGATATTTCAAAGGATGTGGTGCATCAAAGGCCCATATCCGAAGAGGATGCCACTAGTAAGGCCCAACATCTCAAGTTGATCTATACGCAGTCATGATATATTTACAATATCCTACCTAACGCCACGGGCCTACACACTTACAAATAATTGCCAGGCGTGTTGAACTCCGCAGACAGTTTAATTGGGTAATTTACCCAAAATAACCTAAGCAGTAGTGTTCAATACCCCAGTTATGCATATGATTATACGCAAAACATACCACAACTTGGCTACCAAATTCATCTTGTGCCTCCACAAAATTTGATCAGTAGGGTGGCATCGTACCACCATTAGCATGGAGGACCCTATCCTCCGACTCAGGAGACCCAATATGTAGCTAGACATGATTATGGAAGAGCTCCCCCCTAACATCCATTTATAAACCAGGGACCACAATACACCCAGTCCCCAGCATAAGACCCACCCATGCAGAATAATACATAGGTGAACTTCGTGCAACCTTCCCAAATCCAACCGCGCCAACCATACAATCAGGAGAATCCATATTTTCCTCCCAACGCGGCTAAGAAAAAAGGAAAAGACAAGCCTAAAGGAAATCCTGGACAGGGGGAAACAATCAACAACACCCTCCGCGATCTCAGACCAGAGGCAACTCCAACTAAAATCAAAACCAGGAGCCAAATAACCCCCAAGGGTAGAACAAGAGGGAAAATATCTGGACAAACCACTCTTGTTCAATTTGTGGTGAGTACGACCATTACACTCACCATTTTCCCGACCTCTCTAAGATGAAGAAGCTTCAAGGTAACCATGGACAATGGGGATCCTCATAGCAGACAACAGTCATGCAAGAGCCTTTCCCCCATTAAGGGACAGTTATGATGCAGGAGCCTTTCCCCCATGAAGGGACGATTCAGGAAAAAATAGCCATGAAATCTACATGACTGGCAAAGAAATGTTTTTTTAGACATGGAACCGAAATTATGATACCCCGCCAAACACCAATTCGTCAAGGGCTAGTATAAGTGCACCAACGACACCTTTGACCATATAAAATATGCCTATTGATCCTTTGCCAAAAATGGCTAAGGGACCAACTAGGCGGGTAGGAAACCATTCTAAAGCAGCCCATAACTATAGCATTGTGGATGATCTAGCTCAATCTCTCACCACTATGTCAACTTTAGAGGTATTACAATCATACCCAAAGCAACAGAAAGCCTTATTTTCTGCATTAGGCGCCATCTACCCTGTCGATTCGTGCATGACGGCTTTTGATTTAGACAAAGCCTCCCCTAGGCTTCCCTCAATGGTCACCTTTCAAATACCAATGTCAGTTCAAAACATCACCATCCACCGATGTATAATTGATGAGGGTGCATCCACATGCATCATGTCAAAGAACGTCTAGAAGAATTTGGGTTCTCCCGAACTAAAGCCATCATACATCACGCTTAGATCATATGATAGTAACCCTTCATCCCCCATCGGTCTCTACCAAAACGTCCCAGTCTGCTTAGCCAGCAAGACAGTCCTTATATAGACATTGAATTCTTGGATGCCCAACTGGATTACAATATTCTCCTTGGCTGGAGTTATATGTACACCATGTCATCCATAGCATCCTCTGTCTTCTGAACTATGATGTTCCCCCATGAGGACTGCATCATTACTGTCAACCAGTTTACACACAGCGAAAAGCGACCCCTAAGAAATACTGATGTGACTCTACCCTACGTAGACACATCCCCCGAGACACTTACAAGGTACCAAGAATATGGCCTCGGCCAATACAAACCGTCGTCCATCCTTGGGTCATTCCTAGGTGACCCCCCTGTTATTCTAGAGCCATCATCTGGCATCACAGAGGCCCCAGTGTGCATGATGTCCTCATCAAGCACTGAAGCCAGTCAAGACATGGAGACGAGTAGTAATGACACCAAGTCCTCAATCACGAAAACTTCTCTAGCCTATGCCGCCTCCCAAACTCCTTTCCTCTACCCCCCACCTAGTTTTGTATCCCAGCAGGTCTTGGCCACCGTGGTGTTACCAGACTTATCTTTTGTAATCCTAGTTTGGTACCCAGTCCCACCTACTGGGACGAGAGACACACACACCACCTCTACAGGGTTAGTCGCCCTTAGTCTCGAGGAGGCCCCACCCATGAAGGAGATTGTCGCAAACATCCCTGTCTAGGTAAATCCTACCGCAAAGCCAATGATTAGGGCCAAGAACACCAATAAAAGAGGAAAGAAGGTGGATAATCCCACCCCACAATGAGAATCACCACACTGCACCATATATGACGTAGTAGGCCATTCTACCCACATCTTCCCAGAGCTGGATGAATTAAAACCGCTCCTTAGCTCTGCGGTAGACTTCACGGCACCAAGTTCCTGTAAAAAGGAACCTGCCACCAAAAGTCAAGGAAAAACATTGTGTACAAATCATGCATGTGCTATTTGCAACAATTATGGAAACTATACCCATCATTTCTCATAGATCCCGTGATATAGGGATGCCTTACACGCCATCAAGAAATTGTATCAAGAGGATCCCTCCACCCAGTCATCTGGAGTTGAACCTCGCGCCATTCTATACCTGCAGGAGGAATGACAGTCTCTTGAAAGACTCTCATTCATATTCCCTCCTCCTGTCATACGTTGTGCACTATGCGATGAACGTGGTCACTTCATCGAGGAATGTGAAACACTATAGCTCATCCACAGGTGGTATCCAATAGAGTGCATTTACTATGTTGGTTTGCAGGCAGCGCAATTCACTTGTCCTTTATGTGTTGACAACCACATTTTAGAACAGTGCCATTATATCCCCCGATTTAGCTTAGCACTAGCGAGTTTGTTCTCAGCTATAGTCCGCCTCTCCCAAGAATATGGCTCAGATAATGAATCCATGAACAACTTGACAACTCAAGAAGATGTGACGAGTAGATCCATCCTCTTTCTGTCCGCTGAAAAACGACCAATTAGGGAACCCTTAGTTAACCCCAACCACCCTCTATAGAGAAAACCAACATGTACGTTGTGTAAAACGCCCAATCATGTGGTCACCACCTTCCCTGACTTAGAAGCACTATGCCGCTGGTACCCAGTCACGCCATCAAGCAAGCAAGATGGGAACCCCATATCTAGGATTTTTTTTCCTAGTGTGTCAGGGCAATCACCGTGAGCATATTTGTGCTTCTATTCCATGATTTCTTCCTATAATTGATATGGTACATACATTAGAGAAGAAATGTGAAGATCTCCTCGATCAATATAGAAGGAAGAATGCTCCCAGGCCATCTACACCATACCCACATCGACATAATGGGCAAGTTAGGATGATGCATCAACCAAGCATGACCCAGATTCAACCTAGGATAACGTGCAGACTATGTGACCTATCAGCCACCGGGTCAATCAGTGCAAAGAACTGAAGCAACTCACAAATAGTTTTCGCACAGTCTCTTCTCTCTCGCAGAGACATCTCTCTAACCAAGAGTAAATCACGCACAACTATTTTCGGATTTGTTCACACTTTCTTTATACAATAAAATGTGAGCATCTATTGAAGCTTAGAGTGGAAAGAGCAGCGTTATGTCTACACTCCACAAAAGGGTTAGACATACCCATGCCAAAAACTAGGAAATGGAAGCAGAAGACCTCATCTTCTACATCGGATCCCTTTCGAGCGTCCACTTCGGGGACAAAGAGTAGTGTTGATTCCCACACAATCTACTCAGTTGGCACATTGGTACCATGCACCATTTGCATTGGCCATAACCACAAACCAGAGGCATGCCCGTTAATGGAAACATTTAGGCACCTCCGCACCAGACACAATTTCCACATACCAGAAAGTTCCCATCCTAATGAAGGATCTAGCCTTGCACTCACGCAAGTTCCCATCATGGAAATTCTTCCTCCACCAAACGCCGACGACATGATACACCATATACGATTCATATCATCATGTATCGAAACTAGGACTCAAGCTTCCCACACATCTTGGGACCCCAACCCTGTTCCTGCCGTCAAAAAATGGGGCACCCTATGATTTTGCATTGATTTCCGCAAGATCATGAATTCACATGCTGCGATTGAACTCCTTGATGATACCCAGCCTCTATAAAAACATCTAGTACAACTAGAGTTTGTTGATGAAAGCCAACGCCAATATCTGCAACACAACAAGGCCCACAAGAAATGGGTAAAAGCATCGCTCGACCACCACATCACCCCTCACTCATTCACTGAGGGAGATCTAGTCCTTCACTATGATGTCGCAAAAGAAGCCCTAGGGCCAGGAAAGTTCAAAACTTTGTGAAAAGGACCCTACATCATAAAAAATTGCCTCCTCAAGGGGGCATACATCTTGACTGAGCCAGACGGAACATGCCTTAGAAACCCCTTCAACAGCCTTTATCTCAAGAAATTCTACCCATAAGGGCCGAGAAGGCCCTCCCCTAGATTCAACGTACACATACCCAAACACTTTAAATTTTTGACCAAAATACTTGACACAAAACGCGCTCTAGTTTCACAATGGATTACCAACCCAACCATTACTTTGGATTTGCTGATGGAGCATCACGATGTTCTCAAAGTTTAGCAGCAGCCGCCTGGGTTATCTACCACCCTGATCGATCACCACTCTATACCAATGGTGTTTGTATCAGCTCAGAAACAAACAATCAGCAGAATATGATGTCGTCATCATACTTATATGCAATGTCCTCAATCAAGGCATACGCCATATGCATATCTACCTTGATTCCTAGTTAGTAGTGTCACAGTTAAACCAAGCATTTGAGATAAGGGATTCACATATGTTTAGAAAATACTTGCATGCAAAAATATTTAGCCAACAATTTTACTACATTACATTCACACATGTACCAAGGAGTCAGAACCAAATAGTTGATCTCATAGCTAACAATATTCTAAACTGGAATACATCTCGAATAAACCATCATACATAAAAAATAAAAACATAGAAAACATAGATATCCAGTAGCATAATCCATAAAAAAAACAAGGGACACACCATGTATAGCGGAAAAAAAATATCTCTCATATATACCAAAAAATATATGTGTCTGAGTACAAAAAATAGTGTCTCTGACCCGTAAGTCAGCCCAAAAGATACAAATATACAAGTCAACAAAAATAGGGGAAGAATCCTCATAATGGGCACTTTCCCCGTGTACATAAAAACTCTAGGGTAGTGCCCCCAAGGTGGGGCACCTGGACCCATAGCTGCTTCTGGTACCAATACTGGAGCTGCCGTCAAAACAGAGACCGCCACCCGGCACAAAATCGGCCGATAGCCCCTCTCCTCGGCCATTAGTGTCTCTATCCATGCATCGTCGAGGTCATCCACAAAACCTCAGGTAGGCATCCCTTGGGTCAAGCGGTCCACTTGACCCCATGCATCCTCTGCCACTTGAGCTCTGACCTCTAGAGCAGCCACCTACTCTATCAACTCAACAACGTGAGCCTTTGCCACATTGGCACAAGCCTGCTCAGCAGCAGCCTCGACATCACCCTAGCTACTGCCCTCCCCTAAGGGGCCAGCCCCTCCGCCTAGTGCTCCACCCAGAGGCTACTCTAGAGCTCCTCCCTGCCCCCCGTGAGCTCCATGAGGTCACCGAATCTGATGGTGTCCCACCAACCGAGCCACAGGACATCTGACCTTGCCAACATCTGCAAGAGTAAGAAAAAATATGTTAGTGTCATCATAATACACATACAAAACATAAATACTCAAGTAAATGCAGAAAACAAAAAAGACCCCCAAGCATATCCACCAGGTAAACCCATTTCTGGGTCTCCCCGAAAGTTCATCCCCGCATAAGGTAATGCCAGGAACATCTGAGGATTGGCCTCAAACCAAGCCTCTGTGGTAGCATTCCAATAATGCCCCACCTTACCTCCACCTCCATGAGGCATCAGATGGGTCCATCTCCTCATGCGAGGCTCTCGTGGCCCCCCAATAGGCACAACTACCATAGGTCTCAGCAGCACCACCCACTCATACATTATGCTACATAGGATGCTAGCATAAGTAAACATCTTCGATCCGTCCCGGACCTTGGAAAGTTATGCCATCATCTCATCGTAACAAAAATAGGAAAAGTCAAAAAAGTGCCCGGCCCTTAGCCAGCACAAGACACCAATCTGTGATCTCGATGCCTAATGAGGAGCAGACGACCCCTCTAGTCACACAATGGCCACCAGAGCACACCGCTCGGCCAAGTCTGTCATAGTAGAAATCGCTATCCACCCCTCCATAAGGGGCGCCTTGCCACAATGGCCTACTGAAAATCTCTCAAGATCCACTCTCCCAGAGGGAAGTGGATAACTAAGTGCCTCACCCTAAGGTAGAAACCCGGTCACAAAATAGGTATCCGTCTCGGGACGGATAACAAGGCCGCACCCTTGCAACACCATCACCTTATGCCGCATGTTCCAACAACGGATCAGATAGCACAAAATATGATCATGTGATCATAGAAGGTCATTCTCCATGAATTTGAGAAGACCCCAGCACACCAACTGTTGATGCGTGTGACCATCAGCAGCCAAGGCAGTGCGGAGGTCGGGCCAATCCCTCTCCCTCCACAACATCCTGTCATAAAACAGGCACACATCAGTCACACTGAAAAAGAGACAAAATTTCCCAAAATTTTGCAAACAATAGCTTCGGCCCTCCGCGTGCCTATTCTTAGACAGGCGTGAGGAGAGTGTGTATGTTTCTCCCACAAACACGCCAAGGGCACGCCTAAAGCTAGGATAGGCGGGATAAGTGTGTGCATAACTTTCATTTTGCACACAAGTTGTGCTTATTACCTTGATTTCCCGTGCAGACAACGAAAAAACTAGCCTAGGATCCATACAAACCCATCTTGTACAAACCCTGGCACTGACACACTGAGAAAATTAAAATGCAAAACATCATGGAGCTTACCTGACTCAAAAATCGCTAGTCCCGGGTGCTCAGGCTGACCACAATGGTAAGCAATTCTCCACAGAAGCCTATGACCTCTCAACACCTCGAATCCTCAACTGACACAAATGAACTGAATTGAGCCATATCCACCTATATGTCGCACTTTTTAGAAAATTTTGAGGACCAAAATGAGAGCTTAGAAGGCCCAATTTCCATATTGAAAGCAGCATTGTGATCAACACTCCATAACGCCCAGGGGTGGTGTCACACACTTACACCCCCGAAAAAATAAATTTTCAGTGTCGACAGGTATGCCATCTCTCATATTCTTTTTAAAGCACATGTCTTTCAATAATATTTTAATAAATAAGATGCTTTCACTTTGAGTATTTGTTTTTGCAGGTAGTGTGCAAACCATCCACCACTCCATCCATTGAAATTTCCAAAGTAGGTATCATTCTACCCTCACATGATAGAGTCCCAGAAAAAACTCTGCATATCCTGACATCATTTCTCCATCGGAAATCAACCATAAGTTCCAAACACCTGTTGAGATTGCAACAAGATGATGAGCTTAGTGAAAAGAGTCACCTTCACTAAGTGGGCCCGCAGGCTATTTTTGGCGCAAGTATATTTTTAGACTATGTCTTTTTTTAGACATGTCGATTATATTCTATGAGTTGCAGGATTCTATTTGTCGATGGTTGGTCAAGTTGGAAAAATAGATGGACTTCTATTTTTAGACATACTTGGCAGAATCTATTTTTAGATTTCCAGTCTAAAAATAGATATGTCGAATATTATTAGCTCTTAATAATATTTGGACTATAAACATTATCTTATTCTCTTGGAGCACTTCAGTTAAGTGCACAGATGTGGCACAAGAGCTGACAGAAGGAATTGCGCTATTCCTGAGGGTTAAGTGGAGCTATTGCATGGAGACTTCAGTTAGAACTCATGTGACAGAGTTTGGTGGAGTTATTGAGGTAGTTGGTGGAGTTGTGTTTAGTTTAACTTAGTTAAACATAGTTGAGCTAGTTGTATCTAGTCTAACTGATTGATACACTAGTGAGAGTGGTGTGAATTGATTATTAATTAATTCACTAATTATTAACTCATTAATCAACTAAAGAATACATCAGTTAACTACAGTGCATGGACAGTTTCAGTGGAGACCAGTGAAGAGGTAGGTGAAAGAGCAATGTGACTATCAGTTGTGACTATAGTGTTGCATGATTTGCAACACACAGTGGTTGGAGATGCCAATGAGGATTGCGTGAGCAAGGCTGGACCAATTCGAGTTCATTCAGAGCCATTCTTCAGCAATGATTGCGCAGTAGAGGCAGGCTAGCAGGTGGCAGAGATCGGTGCATGGGATTTGCTAGATCGGACCTGATTAGTGTGTAGCAATTGGAGATTGTACTTAGAGCTTGTGAGGAGCTTTGTATGATGATTGTTACATGATCTCTATGACATATAATAAACATATAGTTTGGGGTTTTCAGCTTTAAGCTTTCCCATAAATTACTATGTTCATATGTGTGAATTTTTATGGTTTTAATGTGTGCATGCAATTGATTTTATTTCCGCAAGTAATGATCAATAGTAGAAGAGATTATGTATTGTGCATGAAGTCAAATAGTGTGTGATCAGGAGAATCTCGGATGTATAAAATATCAGTTATATAATTTCTACAACACCCAACCATGTTTATCATCACCTCACCTTGAACATGATAAACATCCTCGTTGGTCGATAGAGCCTCCCCTCCATGGCACCAGTCACCCACAGTATACCATATATCACAAAAATAATGACGCCATGGCCATACCACTTTAGTCTGGGAAGCACCTCATGCCCATTCACCCACCATGCATCAGGTCAAGTTTTACCATATCGAAATAAAACCCCTTTCCTGGACTACCAAGTTTTTCAAGAAGATCGAAAGCGCACTACCGCACCTCGCATTTGGCCTACCATATCTCCATCAGCATAGCCCATCTGCGACATTTTTCATCCGCTTCATCAACCCCACAAATGAGATCAACCAATGGGGCCCCCACCCTTAGCAAAAACACCTTCCTCACATCATCAATGAGCAAACACTTTCATGTTTTGGGGCAACCACCTCTGTGTTTTGTACAAACCAAAACCCATTATTTCATTCTTTTGGTGAGTGTACAAAGACCGCAAATGGTGCACTATGTCCCCCACCAACCAAACCATTTTTCTCCCATGGCAATAGTCCCTAGTCACCCTTGGTCGGAGTATCACACCCTCACGCATAGTCCACCTTGAAATTCATAACCAAGATATACCCACCCTGGATGTCCTACTGACTCCAGGGATTTCCCCATCAGAAATAGTTATGACTGCCGCTAATCTGCTTTTTATACTTCGACCTTGGGCCACTGAATCCCCATCATCAGTTTTCAGTCACCCCTCGCCATCATGCCTATGTTAAACGCATCACATCCAGGATCCTGATCCCCTGCATCAGTGACTCCCTCGCTCAGTTGAGGCTTCCTTTTTGTCGACATCAACACATTTTCCAAAAAGGAAGCGGTACCTTGGATCACCCCACTCCACAAAAGGGACATCCTCGGGTAGCACTATGGGAGGCATCATTTCCCACAGATATCATCGATCCTCCTGACATTTGACTACAACAAAACCTTTCATGTCAAGATGGTATCGTACCTTACAACCATTTCACTTTGATCAAATTCATCGAAGAGTCGTGCCTTTACAAGCGTCTCTTTCAACAGTTCTTACACGGGAAGGTCCCAGCCATACACCTATGTGTACAATGCGCATTTATATGCCATACCAATTTTACACATATGGGTACTACATTCCACCTATTGTCAAAGAAAAAATTTCCCTGAGGGCGTCATTAGTCGTCGTCATCAAGCAGCAGATCACTACCATACTAGTGACACAAACAAAATTTACATTTGTCAAGTAGATTTGTTTAGCTAACCAAAGCATCACGAGCATGGGACATGCTCGCCTCATAGAAAAATTGTATTTATTGTATTATACCATTGCTTGCAGGGTTCCCACAAGACATGGTCACTCTTCGACCGGGTGTAAGGTGTCTCCAACTCTGTGCTACACGTAGGTCTCTCTCTCTCTACACATAGTACACAGAAAAGAAACTATAATATATTTCGGCTATACAGTTCTTCCTAGACCTCACACATTAGGGGGAAATTGTTATCACTGGAAAATCGGACAAGCAAAGATGAAATTATTAAATGTCATGTAGAATGATTTACAGGGCTAAGATACATTAGAAGATCTGAAGTATTTAAAAATCTCTAAGGTCTAAGAGGAAAATCAAATTGCGCACTGAATGAACCAGCAAAATGCACCTTTGTGCACATTTTTCTTCAATAAGCGCGCCTTTGCGCAGCTTTTCCTCAAAAAGCCACATGGACCTAAGAGTAGCGGAAGTCACTTTCCGAGACCACAAGGCACACTCCAGGACATTGATCTCACACTTGAGGCCACCTATGGAAAACCGCCCAAGCCTCCTTAGGACCTCAAGAGAGCACACAATGGAATCACTCTCCTCTCTTGGGTCACCATCCACAATGTACCAAGAGAGGGAAGGGGAGTTTGAATTCTCCTATAAAAGGCCACCAAGAGATGAAAAATATGAGAACACACTTTTATGCTGGCCAAAATTTCCCCAATAAATCCAGAAGTGTGTGATCCAGAGCAGAGATAGAGGGGACTCAGTTGTTGGCCACCCAACAACTCCAGTCCACCAGAGTAGAGAGAGGGAGACTTTGTGCTAAGGTAGCTCGAAAGTAAAGACATCCTTGCATCAAGACTTGGAACTCCCTAGTTCTAAGGGCCCCTTGGAAACTGGGTAAATGTTTCATCCTTCATTCCTACCAGCACTCAATAAGAGGGGACATAAGTGCCACCATTTGGATTATTGAAGTTGTTTGACTCTATTTAGAGCTTTTGTGTTATTTGTTTTAGTTTAGTTTTTATGTTTGAATATGCATTTTATTTCTCTATCTAGTATGCTTATGTCTTAGCATTTTCTCTAACTTGCTTGAATCCCTTTATTTTCTGCCCGTGACCAAGAACTTAAGAGGGAAAAAACACTCCTCTTTAGCAAGTGTGATTTGGTACATTCATGTGCCAAACACACATACACACTAGGGGTGAGGGGATTTATCTCGATAAGCTTCTTACAGAGAGGATTAAGAGATAAATCTGACTTAATGGCTAGGGAAACATCCTAAGAGATGGATTTAAGGGGATTCTTTTTAAGCTTGACATAACTGCCACTACTCGAAATATGGTCGATCATCTTGCTGACATAGTCAGATTTATCCAAAATGAATATGGAACCACCTTTTTCCGCCTTGAGGATAATAATGTCAGGGTCATCCCTCAAGGTTTTAAGGGCAGGAAACTCAATCTTGCTAAGGTTCCTTTTGGGAGGCTTAGCCTTCCTAATAACAACAACACAATCTAAAATAACTTAAAGAAAAACTTCTAGCAATATAAAATTGAAATTAATCACAATGTCCTATATTTTCTAATGATTCTAAATATCTTACAAAATGTCTTATATTTTGTAATGGCCTTAAATATTTTTGTCTTAGTAAAAAGTATATTGATTTTTTCTATATATATAAATAATGGGAAAACCTATCATAATTCAGTTGACAAACTAACAGTGTGGATAATCATCATTGGTTGCTATCCGCGAATGCAAGTTTACTCATAATTGTTATTCAAGGAAAACCACATCATATGGAATTACCTGCTCATGGTTCATAAGGGGGCAGACTCTCAATGTTGTTAGATGCCTCTAGGTCCTCAGTTGTTACCCTATTTCCTTATGTCGGAGGAAGGAGAGATATTTTCTAAACAAAAATAGTTCTCAATGTATATTTATCATTGGATATGTTAAATTCATATTATTTGGAACATTTAGAAGGAATTACAAAGATAAAGATTATGTTTACTATAACACCCAACCTTATTTTTTTCATGTAGTGCCCCATTTTATTTGATCAGTATGACATATATACTTATCGTTTGAAGGCATCAATTTATCAATGATTTGACTATATGCTATTATTTGATGATGATACCTGACATTTCATGATATGGATGAGTAGATTAGATGTTGATTGGTGTTTATTATTATTGTGCTATTAGGATAATATGGTATGCATTATTAATTAAATAAAAATAATGATCATAATATTATTTCTCATTGTGAATTAGATGATATTTGGACATATTTAAATTGAATTTATTACTAATAGTTTGTCTAAATATGATAGGGACTACAAGAGTGTGTTGACATGAAATTAGTGACAAATATTGGGTTATGGTTTGAATCAAGAAAATCAATTATTTTGTGAATATGTAATTTTATTATTAACATGATCATGAAAAGTATTGATGAATTGAATTGGAGAATGTAGGCACATGGAGCATGATTATCGATCGACCCACACAGGGATAACGATGTTGTATGGAGGTTTATTTTATATTTAGAAGAGGTGGAGACACATCCTTGATCCAAATAGCTAGTACTTCAAACTTGGTATGGGTTGAAAATTTGTATGCTTTTACCTCAAGGTTACATGATGTCATGAGAGTAGACTGCAAATTTGGTCACTCACAAGGATCAGTTGAGGGGTGTGCCTTAAGGTGAAAACCTTATTCCTCATTAGACATTTGTCCCTCAACAGGGCCAAAATTAAGGTTTAATTATTATCTCCATTGTTGTGTCATGTTTTCCTCAACAAAACTAGATACTTAGAAGGACATGCAATAATTGCACATCTGGAATTACGTAAGGTAATTCTTGAAAGACATGATATGCCTAGACCCCATGGTATCATTGAGTAATGAGGTACTAAAATTAAATTTTATAATAAAAACTAAAATTATCCTAATTAAAACTAATAGATATATAAATCATTATAAGAGTAATATTTAGATAAGTATCTTAGAATTTTTTAAATAGAGAGTTAAATAAATTAATTATCTTTATCAATTTAAATATCTTTAACAAAAAATTATATCAAATCTTTCTTGAAATAAAATACTTAATTGAAATATATAAATGAAACCATGTCTAAAGCATGTAGAATAGTTGTGCATGAAAAATAATTAATTATTAATAAGAGGAATTAAATTCAAAAGAACCCTTAATCCAAGAAAAATAATAGGAATGGAAATCTTAACTAAAATTTTAAATAATACAGAAGAAAGGGGAAGTTAGATTCAATTAATGAAAACTAGTAGTTTTTAGTAAAAAAATATAAAATTGGAAGAAGATGGGAGAGACAACCAAAAAAAATTATGAAACAAAGGGTGATTCAATTTGTTTTTGTTTAATTTTAGATTGGGTAATCACTTGTGCACATTTGTATATGGATGTTACATGTAGGAATTAATAATAGGTAATTTAATAATTAGTAAATGGTAATTTTTCATGAAAGGGATAAGTGTCATAAGCCAAAACTATTATAAAAAGAAGGGAAAAGATGAAAAAAGACATTTATCATGCACTTTATTGCGAGATGGATGTCATAATGACAATGTAACTATAATTAATGAAACTAAGACTTTTATTGAGATTGTTTAGGGTTTTGTATTTGTGGATTTGTTAATAAGTGTTCGTTTTGAGAGAGCAAATCAATAGTTACACTAGGTTACCTCTTAGATCGATATACATGTCACTTGAGATTAAGTTATTCGACATTTGGTTAGGTTTGTTCTAGAGGAAAAAATAATATTGGTTAGGCTTGTTCTAGATCCAGAGACACAATTCCAAAAAAAAGATAAGTCACCAATCTATATTAACACCCACATTAGTATAACTGACCAAATAAATGCCATGTGGAATGACATGGCACCTGACACGTCATTAATGACATCTCATATTCAACATCAACAATGACAAGTTCAGATTTGCACTTGTCACACGTTAATAAAATTACACCAAAATTATTATTCGTCATTTGTTATTTTATCATTTAGTAAAGTCATATGATAATTCAATAGTTTTCCACCATATGTCTAGATACATGGAATTGACATCCAATATCTAGATAATCCATATTGTAATCATTGAAGCTTGATTTAGATTCAGATAACTTTATCAGAATGTATTCGACATATAAAACAATTAATCTAACAAGTTGTTAATCAAATTGGATTTGGATCTAGATTATCCTTATCCAAATATAATTTAAAGTATTTCCCTTTATGCATTAAAGACTTTATAAAAATGAACTAGAAATTGAATTGGATTAGAATATTAAAGTAAAACCATTATAACAAATCACAGAAATCTTATAAAACCCTTAAAAATTTATCATATAATGTTAAAGAATCAAAAGAAAATTAAAAATAAAAAAATTTAAATCAAAATTAAATGAGAAAAAATCATTAAAATATACCACATAAATTTTTTTGAAGGATCCCCATTATTTTATAAAGAGTTTACATTATAATGGTTAGTTGTTGTACATACTACAACAATCGATGACACTTCAAAATTAAATATTAGTAATACACTTCAAAATTTTGAAAAAAATGCAAGACTAATACTTGTAAAGTACAAGCGTGAAATTCCAGATATTTATACCTTAATATTATTCTTACAAAGTTTGTTGTATTAACCGGCCTAGATCCATCTTAATTCTGGATCTATCAAGCGCCGAGAGGGATCAAATATCTAGAGGTGAAAACCTCTTTTTTTGAGTGCAAAACTTGAGGAAAGGTTTGCACCTCGAGAGATTTGATCCCTCTCGGCGCTTGATAGATCTGTAGTTAAGATGGATTCTAGTCAAGTTTCTGCATCATTCTTTCCTTCCCCTACCTTCTCTATTCTTGTCCTCTCCCTCTCTCTCTCTCTCTTTGCCTTCCAATCCTCTTTCCTCCCCCAACACACACACACTCTCTCTCTCTCTCAACATCTACACTAAAATCAATGCATATAGTGCAAGAAAAATAGGAACATATGATTTTATAAATATGGTATTTGGCCCATGGTATTCAACCCCTGGTATTAAAGTGGTAAATATATCAAAAGTTTACATTACTCACATGACATCTACACATCTATATACACTCCAACATATCAAAATTTTACATTACACACATTACATCTACACATCTCTATTTATTGGGCCCGACATATCAAAATTTTACATTACACACATTACATCTACACATCTCTATATATTGGGCCCGATATATCAAAAGTTTACATTACACGCATTACATCTACACATCCCTATATACTAGGCTGTAGAGCGAAATCTCTAAAGTGCAAACCTCTTTTTTTGAGTGAAAAACTTGAGGAAAGGTTTTCACCTCGAGAGATTTGATCCCTCTCGGCGCTTGATAGATCCAGAGTGAAGATGGATCTAGGCTGGTTTCGGTCCTCTCTCTTGTCCTTCCTCTCCTACCTTCCTCTATATTTTCCTCTCTCTCTCTCTTTGCAATCCAATTATCTCTCTCTCTCTCTCTCTCTCCCTCTCTCTCTCTCTCTCTTTGCCTTCCAATCCTCTTTCCTCCCCCAACACACACACACACACACTCTCTCTCTCTCTCAACATCTACACTAAAATCAATGCATATAGTGCAAGAAAAATAGGAACATGTGATTTTATAAATATGGTATTTGGCCCATGGTATTAAAGTGGTAATTATATCAAAATTTTACATTACTCACATGACATCTACACATCTATATACACTCCGACATATCAAAACTCATATTGCTATTGCTACTAGCATCTACACATTCCATATTTATTGGGTTCATATATCAAAATTTCATATTGCGTACTACTATTACATCTACACATCTTCATATATTTGGGACCACATATTTGGAAAAGTTTACATTGTTACCAGACATATCTGCTAATAATCCTTATACTAGGCTGTAGAGCGAAATCTCTAAAGTGCAAACCTCTTTTTTTGAGTGAAAAACTTGAGGAAAGGTTTTCACCTCGAGAGATTTGATCCCTCTCGGCGCTTGATAGATCCAGAGTGAAGATGGATCTAGGCTGGTTTCGGTCCTCTCTCTTGTCCTTCCTCTCCTACCTTCCTCTATATTTTCCTCTCTCTCTCTCTTTGCAATCCAATTATCTCTCTCTCTCTCTCTCTCTCCCTCTCTCTCTCTCTCTCTTTGCCTTCCAATCCTCTTTCCTCCCCCAACACACACACACACACACTCTCTCTCTCTCTCAACATCTACACTAAAATCAATGCATATAGTGCAAGAAAAATAGGAACATGTGATTTTATAAATATGGTATTTGGCCCATGGTATTAAAGTGGTAATTATATCAAAATTTTACATTACTCACATGACATCTACACATCTATATACACTCCGACATATCAAAAGTTTACATTACACACATTACATTTACACATCTCTATATATTGGGCCCGACATATCAAAAGTTTACATTACACACATTACATCTACACATCTCTATATATTGGGCCCAACATATCGAAATTTTACATTACACACATTACATATACACATCCCTATATACTGGGTTGTAGAGCGAAATCTCTAGAGGTGCAAACCTATTTTTTTGAGTGCAAAATTTGAGGAAAGGTTTGCACCTCAAGAGATTTGATCCCTCTCGGCGCTTGATAGATCCAGAGTTAAGATGGATCTAGGCTGGTTTCAGTGCTCTCTCTTGTCCTTCCTCTCCTACCTTCCTCTATCTTTTCCTCTCTCTCTCTCTCTTTGCAATCCAATTATCTCTCTCTCTCTCTCTCTTTTCCTTCCAATCCTCTTTCCTCCCCCAACACACGCACACACTCTCTCTCTCAACATCTACACTAAAATCAATGCATATAGCACAAGAAAAATAGGAACATATGATTTTATAAATATGGTATTTGGCCCATGGTATTCAGCCCATGGTATTAAAGTGGTAAATATATCAAAATTTTACATCACTCACATGACATCTACACATCTATATACACTCCGACATATCAAAAGTTCACATTACACACATTACATCTACACATCTCTATATATTGGGCCCGACATATCAAAAGTTTACATTACACACATTACATCTACACATCTCTATATATTGGGCCAGACATATCAAAAGTTTACATTACACACGTTACATCTACACATCCCTATATACTAGGCTGTAGAGCGAAATATCTAGAGGTGCAAACCTATTTTTTTGAGTGCAAAACTTGAGGAAAGGTTTGCACCTCGAGAGATTTGATCCCTCTTGGTGCTTGATAGATCCAGAGTTAAGATGGATCTAGGCTGGTTTCAGTCCTCTCTCTTGTCCTTCCTCTCCTACCTTCCTCTATATTTTCCTCTCTCTCTCTCTTTGCCTTTCAATCCTCTTTCCTCCCCCAACACACACACACTCTCTCTCTCTCTCTCAACATCTACACTAAAATCAATGCATATAGTGCAAGAAAAATAGGAACATATGATTTTATAAATATGGTGTTTTTCCCATGGTATTAAAGTGGTAAATATATCAAAAGTTTACATTACTCACATGACATCTACACATCTATATACACTCCGACATATCAAAAGTTTACATTACACACATTACATCTACACATCTCTATATATTGGGCCTGACATATCAAAAGTTTACATTACACACATTACATCTACACATCTCTATATATTGGGTCCGACATATAAAAAGTTTACATTACACATGTTACATCTACACATCCCTATATACTGGGCTGTAGAGTGCCTCTCGGTGCAATTAAATTTGAAATTACTTCAATGTATTGATTTAGATGTAAAAAATGGATGATAAGAAGTGGCATAATACAAGAGTGGCTTTGACTAGTAAACAACTGAGGTATAAACACTTATTATAAAGACTCTTAGTTTATAATTTACATTACTATTTTAAATTAGTAAATCTCTTGGAATAAGCAACATATGATCATTTTTTTTAATTAAACTTTAAGAAATAAGTATTATAAAAAGATGAAGATTCATTGTAGTAAAATATAATCTTGTTTGAAGTTTCAAATTGTTGTAATGATATTTTAGATAAATCATCCTTAGTGATTAATGGTGGGAGTAATATTGTTAGTTTTACATTAAACTTGGTTTTTGCTATAGAAAATTGCAAACAATTAGAAAATTGAATTAATCAACAACATAATCAAAAGAATTCAAAAAATTTAGAATTTTTTTAAAAAAATTATATAATTGTAATATGTACAAAAGTAAATTAAAATGTAAAAATAAGACATCATGTCAAAAATCTCTTTAATATTGTTCCATTCATGGACCTTATAACTCCCTCTCTAATAATTTCATAATATATGTTGAAGGGCAAAAAAAACCAAGCTAGAGGTGTTAGAAATTGGTGGTTTTAACTTTTATCTCATGGGATTTATCCCATTTCAAAACCAAATCACCAACATTAAAATACTTGTTATTAACTAAAGTTTTTTCAAACCACTTTTTAATAACTATTTGTTGTAAATTAAATTTACCCTTGCCATTTTTCTCACTCTTTAGTTCTAGTTTTACAAGAGTTTCAATTTGTTTTTCGTCATTATTGGGCATGTGTCATCTTAGACTGATTGGGCTAACTGCAAAGAGGGTAAAATATATTAGGAGGTAGGATATCTTTCTTGCCATAGACAAATAAGAAAGTTGAATTTCAATGCTACTTTTGGAGTAACTCTATCTTCTCATAAAGCATTTTGAAGAGCATTATGCTAGTTTCTCTCGTTTTTACCAACATATTTTTTAATTATTTGAATCATAAGTTTGTTTGTTGACTTTTCTAGACCATTACCTTGTGGGAAATAGTTAGAAAAGTATTTTATTTTGATTCCTTTATAAGTGGAAAACTCCAACAATTAAGGAAGAGAAATAAGAAGCATTCTAAAAAATAAATGAACCAGGTATTCCAAACCTAGTAGTGATATTTTGCTCAAGGAAAGAAATAACTTGATTTTCATTCACATTTTCCAAAGGGATAGCCTTTGTCCATATCGAGAAATAATATGTAGTGGTGAGGATGCATTTGTGGATTTGAGAAGAGTCTGGAATGATTTCTCCAATAATTTCAAGTCCCCACTATTCAAAAGGACTCTCGATTATGAATGGCTACAATGGAAAAAAAAACTATTTTCCTGTCTAGCAGATGTTTGACATATCTTACACTTTTTTGAGAAAATTTGGGCACCTTTGAACAATGTTGGATAATAATAACCAACACGCAAAAAAATTTTGGAAGTAGCATCACCGCTAAAGTATCCCACTATTGGACAATTATGCAATTTATACGTAACTTTCTTAGGGTCTACCTTCTCTAAGCATCTAACAAAACATCATTGTATTTTTTATGAACAACACTCCATTGATTAGCTAATTTGTGAATATTTCATTCCTAAGGCTCTTTTCATTTTCAAATCCAAATATTTTGGAATTGTACCATGAGTCATATGGAAATTTAAAGCATTTTACCAAGAATCAGTAGAAATAGGAACATAGTAGATTTCTTTCACACTTACCTCATCTTCATTCTCCCAACCTAATTCTTCATCTATATATGAACCCTTGGATTTGTTTTCTAACTTTCACAGTCCTTGTCCTCAAAAAACTTTGCAAGGTTGATTTCTAGATTGTATTCTTGGAGTGTACTTGTCCAGTTTTCCCTTTTATCTCCTAATTCTTTATGGAAATTTAAGTGGAAAATGAAAGGACGTGGAACAATCACTTTGGTGTGGGAATTAAGGATATATGGTATAAAATGTTTCGTTGGATTGAAGACAATGAATGCTATTTTTTCCACCTTAGAATAGTTCAATTCAAAACCCTATAACCTTGAACTCATAAATGAAATGGTCAATGCAAGATAGGACTGATCAATGCAAGATATTGTACTATAACTTATTTAATAAAATTAAAATATTATTTTTCCTTATTTTTCCATTGAAACAAAGTATTTTTAATTAGGTCCTAAAGCAGTTTAATTATTTTTTTAAAACTTTGGACAAACCTTCTCACAAAACTAATCTTTCCTAAAAGTGGCTATATCGAAAATTTTTTGTGTGGGAAAGGAATTTGAGAAATGGTTTTATTTATTTTTGGTTCAATTATAATATAAAATTTTGAAACAATAAAAACCAAATTCTTACCTTTAGTTACTACAACGATAGTAGTTTTTTGGATTAAGCAAATTCCACACCTTCAACAATGATAAAAAAAATTGTTTAAAATTATGCTAGTGATTTTTTCTATTATTTGATAATACTCTCACATCATCTAGACATACAACTACTAATTTATTTACCAAAACTTTGAAACTAGTGTCCATTTCCCTTTGAAATGTTGCACCTACATTTATTAAATCAAATATAATTTTCCTATAAGCATGTGTGCCTCATTTCATTGTAAATGAAGATTTTAGTTGATCAGTGGACCTAGTTATAACTAGAAAATCTATCCAACAAAGATAAAATTTGTGATCCTAAGACACATTACTGAATTTGTTCCATAAGTGGAATGGATAATTGTCCTTGTCTAAAGCTTTGTTAAGATTATGAAAATTAATGCAAATTTTAATCTCTCTATTCTTCTTCCTAATATGTACCATGTTTGATACCCATTGATAATGTCAAATTGGGGAAATTATCTTGGCTTCCAATGACTTACTCAATTCTCTTCTAATATGTTGTTCCATTGTTGGGCGCATTTTTTTGAGCTTCTGTTGGACAAGTTTTACATATTTTTCAAGTTGAATGACATGTTGAATCATTTTCATTTTATAAGTTTTTAAATTAGTATATGTCTAGGAAAATATATATTTATACTCTTTAAATAGGAAAATGAATGTAGCTCTCTCTATAAATATGCATCTAAATCTAAGATTGATATTCTATAGATTTTTATTAGTACCTATATTAGTCTCCTTATGTTGCATGGATGAGTTTTTCTTTCAAATTGTTACTCCCTTAAACTTGTATTGAATATTGTAGAAAATTTCCAAGAAAACCATAGAATTTGGAATAACATTCTCTACCCTTAGTTCTACTTCTAAAGTCAATTCATTTACTTCTATATTGTGCTGATGTCAATCAATGACTAACCCTTTAAAGGTGTTCTGCTTTTTGAGGAATTCAAGTATTTGAACATCATAATCGGATATTCTCCAATTTTTAATGTTATTGGGTACTAAAGGCTTGTAAATTGATTCAATAGAGAACTTATTAGCTAGGAAAATATCTGAAAGAATTAGTTTAGAAACACCATTAGAGAGGAAATTAGCATATGAATTTTGTGCCTATAACGCACTCCTCCCACATTTGCCCACTTTCAGCAGTTTTTCTGGAGTAAACATGAGATATGGGTCACTATGATAAGACTCAACCTCCTATATGACCTTAAGGAAATGGAGTTGACCACTTGATACCCTATTGAATTCCCTCAGGTGTCATAGGACCTCCAGGAACAACCTAACCCCTCCAGGTGTCCAACCCCTAAGATAATTCTCCTTTTCACTGAACTAGAGCCTCATCTACTCCCTTTCCAAGGCATGAAAGCAATTATAGGCCTCTAGTAACTCCCATAGGCCTTCCTTCCGGTGTCTTTGGAATTTTCCTATCAGTTCTATACCAACAACCCCAGATTCTGAGCCATTTTTTTAGGGCTAGGACTTAGGCCTCTACCCATAACTCAGTGAAACTTCCAGAAATGATGAATGACATATAAAAAAGGCTTATAAACCAAAACTTGAATTAGGACTTGACCTGACCTCTCCTAACTGGGATTGGCATTTCGTCAAACACTTAGTAAACTTGCAACCTACAGGTCATGAATGCAAATTTGAACATAAGGATATGAAAACTTATCTGAGGTTTAACAAGAAGGACCAATTCCTCCTCACAATATATTTCACAACACCAATTAGGTATTTCATTCATTATTCATTCAGTTACAAGTGAAAACATGAGGATATCCATGACTAAGATTTATCATAAAACCATGCTTATAGCCGAGATATAACCAAATAAATAACAATGAGGGACAACCATTAAAGCCACATAATAAAAAGTACATTTACTCATCAAAACCAAGAGAAACTTAGCTCTTGTTAAACATATGCAAAGCCAACTAGGTCTGGGACTTCCATGTACCATTTGACCATAAATTGGGCTGAACCAAATATTTATTTCAGTCAATCACCCTCATTCCATATTTCAAGCATGAATGTGGTATCTTATGGGATAAACCAATCCATACACAACAAAGGGAATCCAGAGGTTAAACCTCTTCCACCCTCACCATACTAAGATTCACCTAAACCAGTGTTGATATCAAAAAACCAAATTGAACTTGGATGCCTTAGAATTCCTTCACCATCCCTTGAGGAATTTGACTATCCCCACTTACTTGTTGAGGGATTTCCAGAGAAAACCACCCCCATCCCCAACCCTTGGTATTTTCCTTAGACCACCTCACCCGAATCCAAAACCTTCTAATGATTCCAAATCTCAACCGAGAAATAATCCCATCACACTATGGCTATCAAGAAATGGAAAGGAAAGGTTAAAACCATTGTCAAAACCCGATAAAATCCATGCCACCGACAACAAATAAACCAAATGCACACATGCATATGCCATGCATGCCAAAACTAGTTAGAAAATTATACATGCAACCTATTACCTACAATTATTCCTACTGAAGCTACTTGATCTAACCTTTCCTTGATTCATCCTTGCTTTCATTTGCTTTCTTTATCCTTCCTTGGCTTCCTTGTCCTTCCTTTGCTTTCTTTCTTTCCTTCTCCTCTTGGTGCTCTTCTCCTCTCTAAAACCAATTCCAAAACTCAATTGACAAAATGCTACCAACGGATGCTCTGATGTATTTTTATTATTGATGCCTCTAATTTCTTTATTTTTCTTTAATTTTCCTTCAATTTCCTCCGCACATGCAACCTATGACCTTTTACCTTCATCTTCTCCTAGTTTCCTTTATTTCCATAAAACAAATTCCAAAAATTCCTTTTTACCTTTTCAAATATTTTTCCATTTTCTTTTCCAATTTCCCTTAGCCATAAACACAACAAGTGATGCCCACTAGGATATTTTTCCCAGCATTCAGCTTGGAATAAGTGTCCCATGACCTTGGTCTTATTTTTCTTTTATTAACTTTTATTACATGAAATTTTAGCTCGGGGATGTTACAGACCAATCCCCCTTAGGGGAACACCATCCTCGATGTTCTGTGACACCTACAACTAGCTAAACTACTGAAAAGAAAAACATACTACTTATGGATCTTTATAAATTAGTTCTTTGCAATATTTAAAATATGATCCAGATATTTTCACTTCAAATATGCATAAAAAATTTCATTTAAAAGAGCATTTAACCATAAGATGCATACACAAAAAAGAAGTGGAAATAAATCATGACCATGAGAAGCAAAGATGCAACATGTTGGTAACATAGTTCACCCAGTTTGGGCTACATCTCTGGTCTCTCCTCAAAGTGGGGAGGTTGCTTTCATTAATATTCAGCAAAAATAAAATTACACACATGTACAACATGCACCTTATACCTCCCCTTCCCGGGCATGGCCTGAAAATGTACACCTCTGCTAAAGAAATGGATTGCACGGTTGAATTCATGGCGCAAAATCGTGTCAAATGACTGTAAGCTTGGGCCCTTTCTACTTTGGTCAAAATCTGGACCCTCAAGATTCTCAAAGATTCCCCAAATATTCCTTCTCATTGGTTGACTAGAATTCTACTTCTCATATGACCAATCTAACTTCACCACTACACTCCATGCGAAAAACTAAGTAAAATGAGTATAAATTTGGCCTGGTTCTGAAAATGTCAAAATTTGGCCCTTAGGGAATCTTTTAGATTCCTCATGATTCCACAAGGATTCACCTCTGCAAGTTGACTAAAGATTCTCTACTGAGATCAGAAAATTGATCATGCGATTAGACTCCTGGCGAAATTTTGGTTCGTTTGAGTATAAATTCAGCGTGATTATGTGACTGTGAAAATTTGGTCACAAGGGAATCTTTTAGATTCCTCATGATTCCAAAAATATTCCTCTTTGAAAGTTTAATGATGACCTACTGCTCAGATGAGGAAACTAATTACACCATCAGATTACCTACGGAAAATTGAGAAAACTGAGTATAAATTTGATATATTTTTTCCTTTGTCAAAAATCAATATCCAAGGGAATCTAAGAATTCCTCAACATTATTCAAAAGGAATATTCCTGCAAGATTCCCCTGTCTCGAAAATTGTGTTGGCATGGTTCACCTCAGTCAGTGTCAGGTTTTCGGCCTCTCGTCCATCATGCTCACCATTCCTTTCGACCTTCGATGCCAAAGAAAACGAAATTGATTTTTTTTATATGTAATTATGGGCAAAGTTTTCAACAAATGGGTTGTTGGCCACTTGGAAACTTGTTATGTTGGGAGGGGGCAGGCCCGGGTTCCAACCTTGTGGCCTCCCCAAATTGGTTGGTGTATTTTATATTTTGCGTTGGTTTTTTTAAGTGGCACGTTGTATTGGTCAAGTGGGGACTCCTGTGGGCGGGCCAACTGAAAGGCTAGGCAGGTTCAAATCTCATCATCCCCATCACATTTTATATGTCACCATTTATGGTGTTCGACCATAGGCCGTTGGATCACCCTCATATTAATATAAATATAAAACAATCCATTGACTAAATTAACATAACCATATATATATATATATATATATATATATATCTATATATATATATATATAGTTATAACTTTGTTATAAATATCAACTTGCTTTATAACCATGGCATTTAATATATATCTTTTGAATGGTATTTATAACCATATATTCGTTGGTTTTATTTATTTTTTACATGGCTTTACTATATATATATATATATATATATATATAAGAGGTTATAAACCATATAAATCCAAACATTCCCACCTTTAATAATGTTATAGTTATAATTTTTGTTTTATATGGATATATTAATAACCAATTTTTATGGTTTTGTTTTAATATGTTATATATATATTTTAATGAGATTTAATATTATTTTCTTTTATGCTTTCTCTTGGGGAAGAGCAGTTATGCCGAGATCAGCTGGGTATCACATGGCAGGCGGGATGCCATGCGGCACACTGTGGGCCTCCTTTTTTCCCTCTATTTTCAAACTTTATACTACAATAATTTGGTCATACAGACTCGGATTTGAGTGTCATCTGCTTCACCATATTCGTAACGACGAGATCTGAAACTTGGAATTAGCTTCATTGAGAGTTGAATACTTTTATTTTTTAGCCTTTCCTGAGCGCTCTTTGATCAGTGAGTGTTTTTGGAGCCACCTGGCCCTGATTTCCTCCCCAATAATGAGCTTTTGGTCCTCCAACAACATGAAAATAATATGCAATCTGCTTTTCTCCCTTGTTTGCATAAAAGGTGCACTGACATGCCACACTTCCTTCTCCTTCACCTTTGTTCTTTCGATCCATAAGTGATGAACCAACACCTGCATCCTCTGCAAACTTGTAATATAATCTTTGCAAGCTAAATGTTCAATTACATGACCAATCATGACCCAAGCATCCCCATACTTTCCAATATTTTATAAGACACTCTTTGTTCATTTGTACATCATAATAGAAACCAATACCCCAACTATCAATAAAAAGAGGCAAAAACATTATTTTGTTTCTTTCATAAGTGATGGAAAAAACATCATCACTTTTACAATCATTTTGCAACATATGATTTACCATAATATGGCCACGACAAGCTACTATATCTAATAAAACAATCTCTCACCCAATAAAGTGAATGGGTCACCTCCCTATGGCTAATTCACTTGTTGAACATATTCACCAACTAGTTCCTTCATAGGTGTTTTTTCGTCATGGATTATATGACACATGGCTCTCTGATGTCTATCTTTGTTGCAGTGACTGCAATGATTCTTTCTCCTTTAAAATTTCTAGATCGCCTTGGAACGATTATTCTTGGTGCGCCTTTGATAAGAACTCATGGAATCCTCACTATCATTGGAGTGTGATGAGGTTCTCTCATCATCCGTCGTTGGTTGGTCACGGTTTGTCTTGGAGCATTCTCCAACCTATTGTCTGGCATACCTAAGTCCTACAAAATGAGTCAATTCCTCCACTTTGATGGGATTCATAGTGCCCAATGTCGAGGCCCTTTCCTTGATACCCCATTTTGTTCAACAATTTTGATCCAATTCCTATAGTATGTTTCTCAAAAGCAGCAAAATCATCATCATAAAAATAACATGAAATTGAATAATCAATTTTTACATTTGTCTTGTTATGTTGCAACTTTTCCAAGGCCTCCTCCTTGGCTTGTAACTGATGTTGCAATCTTTTTTTCTCCTTCTCTGCTTCTTGTAGGATTCTTCTTAGTTCAACATTCTCCTCTCGAATGATTTGTTTGATCTCTTTGAGTACTTGAAGCCATGTAGTATTTGGTGTCCTTATTTTTTTTCACATCATATGTTGAGATCTTTGTCTCATCTCCTAAATTGGAACCCAAGTCGATAGGTCCATCTTCTGCAATCCTAAGAGCTGCAATATTCCTTTCATAAAATGAGTCTGAACCCAGGTCAGTTGGTGCAACACCTACAAATTATGTAGTTGTGATCTTCTTATCATCCTATGATTCAAATTCTTGGTATTATTACACAGTTGAAACCGTCTTCTGCTTCTCATTTCTGTTGCTCCTCTTTGGCCTTAATTCTGGATGAACTTTCTAGAAATGCTCCTCAACATGCCCTTCTTTCTCACAATGAGTACAAGAGGGCTTTTCTTATTTTTTCTTATCTTTTGTTTCCCTCTTTGGGTGGTCATCTTGCTCATGCTTCCCCCTCCTTTCAATATTTACAAAATTCACACTAGCTTCATTAAGAATTTTAGGTTCAAATAATAACAATTAATGACACAAATAACCATGCAATGAACCAATGTATTTCATCAACGTTTCAGGAGAGTCTAATGGAACATTCAATGCTAATTCTTTTTTGCTAAACTCCTTCGTAAAATTTTGAACATTTTGACATTTTCTTCATTTCAAATGTTTCCATTCCATCATGACATTCTTCCTGTAACCCAATGGGTAAAATTTTCCTCTGAAAGTGGAAACAAACTTAGACTAAGATGGAATAATTTTATGATTACTCTTACCACCTCTCTGCAGCTTGCCTTCACACCAGAGGAGAGAAGTTCCAGTTAATCGAAGGGATGTTCATTGGATATTGGCTTCATCCTCTTTGATTTGTTGGATGTGGCAATATACTTCAACTTGTTTGATCCAGTTATCTAGATTTTCTGCATTAGATTCTCCACTAAACACAGGCAAATAAAACTTGACATCCAGCTTGAAAAATGGATGTTTATGAGCTTTTTTACCTCTATAATGACAAGAATATATAGAAGAGGAACTTTCACTGGAAGATGGAGAGGTAGGTTCAGGAGGCTATTCTCCTCCTCCTTTATGATTCACTGAGGCATGATCATCTTGTCCTTATTTCTTCTTTGGTTTCGCCATTGTCTTCTCGTACTTGAAAAACAGTTTGTCAATTTTTTCTGCCATGGCATAGAATGCCTTGCAATAGTTTCACTATTCCTCCAACCGACCATCTTCATCTTCCATTTTCCTTCTTCATGTTGCATGCACTACTTCTAGATCAAAGGACTTAATTTTTACTTCACCTCTTTGGATATTTTCCTTGGTTATCATACACTTGCAATTCACATCAGTAGAAGACCTGCTCTGATACCAAACATGATCCAGATATTTTCACTTCAAAGATGTATACCAAATTGCATTTAAAATAGCATGTAACCATAAGATTCATATACATAAAATAAGCATAAATAAATGATGACCATGAGAAGCAAATACACAACATCTTGGCAATGAAGTTCACCTAGTTTGGGATACATCTCTGGGCTCTACTCAAAGTGGGGAGGTTTCTTTCATTAATATTTAGCAAAAATAAAATTATGTACATGTATAAAAGGCACCTGATACCTCCACTTCTTGGGGATGGCTTGAAAATGTACACCTTTGCTAAAGAAATGGACTGCACCATTGAATTCTTGGCACAAAATCATGTCAAATGACTGTAAGCTTGACCCCTTTCTCCTTTGGTCACAATATGGACCCTCAAGAATCTCAGTGATTCCTTCTCACTGGTTGACTAGAATTATGCTTCTCCAATGACCAATAAGACTTCACCACTACAGTTCTTGCAAAAAACTGAGTAAAATGAGTATAAAGTTGGCTTCATTATGAAACTATCAAAATTTGGCCCTTAGGGAATCTTTTAGATTCCTCATGATTCCAAAAATATTTCCCTCTACAATTTGACTGAATATTCACTACTCATATAAGAAAATTGATCACGCCATCAGACTCCTGGTGAAATTCTGGTTCATTTGAGTATAAATTTGGCATGATTTTGTCACTGTGAAAATTTGTTCCCAATGAAATATTTTATATTCCTCATGATTCCACTAATATTCCTCTCTGCAAATTGACTGAAGATTTGCTGCTCATATGAGGAAACTGATTACACCATCAAATTCCTTTTAGAAAATTGAGAAAAATGATTATAAAGTTGATATATTTATGCCTTTGTCAAAAAGCAGTGTCGAAGGGAATCTAAAGATTTCTCAACATTATGCAAAAAGAGTATTCCTGCAAGATTCCCTTGTCTCAAAAATCATGCTGGCAGGGTTCCCCTCGATCACTGTGTCAGGGTTCCTCCCTCTCGAACCTCATGCTCACCATTCCTTTTGACCTTCGATTCCCGGGAAAATGAAATCGATTTTTTGTATATGTAATTCTGAGCGAAGTTTTCAACAAATGGGTCATTGGCCACTTGGAAACTTGATATTTTGGGAGGGGGTAGGCCTAGGTTCCAGCCTCACGACCTCCCAAAATTGGTTTTTTTCATTTATATTTTGCGTTGGTTGTTTTAAGTGGCAAGTTGTATTGGTCAAGAGGGGCCATTTGTGGGTAGGTTGACCAGGAGATCAGGCAAGTTGAAATCCCACCGACCCCGTCACATTTTATATGTCACCGTTTATGGTGTTCAATTGTAGGTCATTGGGTCACCCTCATATTAATATACATATAAAAATAATGAATCTGTTTACTAAATTAACATAACCATATATATATATGGTTATAACTTTATTATTAAATAATCAACTTGCTTTATAACCATGAAAATTAATATAAGTCACATATTCTTTTCTTTTTTTTACATGGATTTCCCATATATACATATGGTTATAAACTATATAACTCCAAAAGTGCCCACCTTTAATAATGCTATATTTATAATTTTTGTTTTATATGGCTATATTAATAACCATTTTTTATGGTTTTGTTTATATATATATATATATATAAATAGAGATTTAATATTATTTTATTTTTGTCTTTTCTGTAAGGGAAAGAGCCGAGGATGGAGTTTCATGTACCCCATGGCCCCACCTGCTAATTGGGATTCCATGTGGCACATTGTGGGCATCATTTTTTCTCTCTCTTGTCAAACTTAATACTGCAATAAGTTTTTCATATATACTCATATTTTAGTGACTTCTGCATCACTGGAATCATAATGACGAGATATACGACTTGGAATTAGCTTCGTTGAGAGTTGAAGAATTTTATTTTTGAGCATTTCCTAAGCCCTCTTTGATCACTGAGTGTTTCTAGAGCCACTTGGATCACAATAAAAACCTTCTCAAAATAAAACCATCATGGCAAACATGAAAACATAAAAATCATGTCGCTTATTGGAGCTTTATAACATAGCTCATTGTGGTATTTACAATAGAGACCATTTATAAATGTTCAAATACCAAAACTCCTTTGCCTCAACTAGAAAATAATGAAGGATACATAGCCCACATCTGATCATCCATTTCCCATGTAGATTTATCAAGCCCAAATTTCTTCCACTGCACTTTAATCTGCTCGGTTCCAGAGCATGAGTTGTTTTTGTTTCAATATGCATTGAGGTTCTGGTTGGAATTCTCCTTCCATTTCCACCTGCAATACAAACCAATCAATAACATGATCAACATCCTTTACATATATTTTAAGCAATGAAACATGGAAAAATTCATGGAATTTCACTATTAGAGGTAGTGCAAGTCTGTAGGCCACTGGTCCAATCCTCTCAAGGATCTCAAAAGTCCCGCAATGTTGTGGTGCCAAATTGGCACATGATCCAATCCTCAAGGATATATTCTTGGGATTGGTGCACCAATACCCATGCTCCCCAACCTAAAACTCAAATTCCCTTTGTTGGTTTGCATAAATCTTCTTTCTTTCATGTGTTGCTTTTAGATTCTTCTCTATAACTTGCATTTCTTGTTTGATTTATTCTAACATGTCCAATCCAATAAGTACCCTATTCACTAGATCACTCTAGTTGATGGGATTGTTACAACTCTACCCATATAGTGCATTAAATAGACTCATCCTTAGTGACTCTTGATAATCATTGTTGTAAGAAAACTTGACCAATGGAAGGCACTCCTCCCATCTCCTCTGTTGATGCATTGCATACATCCTTAGCATACCCTCCAGAATCTTGTTGACCCTCTCCGTATGTCCATCGTTATGCAAATTATAACCTATGATGAAGGCCAACTCTGTCCCCAAAGCAAACAACTCCTTCCAAAACTTGGAAGTGAACTTAACATCCCTGTATGAAAAAATCTTCTTTGGAACACCATGCAATCTCACGATCTCCCTGATGAAGACTTGTCTACCTCACTATTTGAAATAAGTAGTCTTCACTAGAATGAAGTGAGCTACTTTTCTCAACCTGTTTACCACAACCATGATAGAATCATGCTACCTCGACATCCTCAAAATACATGTAATGAAGTCTATGGAAATGACCTCCCATTTCCATTCTAGAATTGGAATAGGCTGAAGAAACCCTCTTGGATGATTACACCCTAATTTCACCTGCCGACAGACCAAAACCTAACCAAAAAATCTGCCACTTCTTTCTTCAAATTCAACCAATAGTAGAACTTCTTCACTGCTATCAATGTCTTCTGCTATCCTAGGTTACCTGAGTGCGGTTTTTCATGAAACTCCCTCAAGCTAAGCTTCTTGAGCTCATTTTCATTCAACACATGTATCTTGTCCCTAAATATCACCAAACCATCTATTGTAAGATGATAGTCCACATCTTGATCACATGTACTCTGTTGTAAACTATGCATAATCTCCCTATACCTTTCATCTTGTTGTCCTGCTTGTAGGATACGATCCTGTAAATATGTCACATATCAGCTCATTGCTGCAAAATGGTTCAACTGCACTTACCTGCTGAGAGCATCTGCAACCCTGTTCTCCTTTCCCTTAATGTATCTAATCTCGAAGTCAAACTCACTAAGGGTATTCAATGATATAACTTTATTGGAATTCATATTCGGTGGTCAAACATATATCTAAAACCACTGTGATTTCTAATCAATACAAAACTCCTACCCAAAATATAATGCCTTCACATAGTAAAGGAATGAATAATATATGCCAACTCAAGATCATGAGTCACATAGTTCTCCTCATGCTCATTCATTTTCCTGGACTGATAGCACACCACGTATCCCTCCTGCATAAGGACTCCACCAAGCCCTCTCTTGCAAGCATCTTTACACACTACTAACTCTTTATCCATATCTACAATATTTAACACTAGAGCATTTGTCAACAAATTCTTCAGTTATTCAAAAATAGCTGCACATTCCTTTATACATTCAAACTTCTTACCCTTTTTCTATAATGATGTAATAGGATATGTAATGCATGAGAAGCTCCTGATGAACATCCTGTAGTAACCTACTAATAACATTAATTATTTGACTTCATCCACATTTCTAGGAGATGCCCATTCGATGGTGGACCTTACCTTTTCTGGATCCACTGCTATTCCTTCCTTGGAAACAACATGTCTCAAGTAATGTACCTTTGTCTCAAAGAAATTGCACTTGCTAATATTAGAATACAAATTATGTTATATTAGAAATCTCAACACTATTGCTAAATTCTCAGCATGATCTTCCTCATTCTTATAATATATCAGGATGTGATCAATGAATACAATAACAAAATTGTCCATATAAGGAT